>FXXK01000781.1:66931-77287 GCA_900184695.1 Betula pendula | reverse complement strand
TTTTCATTTTTTTTCTCCTACTAAAACGGACGCTAGGCGTCCGCTTGTGCGGACGCCTAGCAGGACTCAATCCTGACAGGGGCCTTGCCCCCTCCCTTTTTCATTGAAATCTCTCTTGAATAGTAAGTCTATCTATATCATTTTTTACCTTGCCTTTTTACGTCGTAGTTTTAGGAGATTTACAATTTGTGCAAACGAAGGCAATCAACTTTTCTCGCTTCAGTGGTATCAAAATGGAGTCATCATTGATATTTTGTAAAATTTGGTCAAATAATATAGAAATTTTGTTTTTTGGTTTTTTTTTTTTCTTCAAGCATCTTCTCTAGAGTTAACAATTTACCGATTTCTTATTTTTTAATTTTAAAAATAAAACAAAAAATAATTTTTACATGCTTTTGTTCTTCCTATATCTATGTTTTTTTACCCTATTTATACTTTTTTTTTCCTACTTTTTTTTTGTTTTGTTTTTAGCATTCATCAGTTGAATCGTTAAAGTGATATTTTCAAGTCGTATAACTAGAGTTTGCTCTAAATTAAAAAATGTATACTTTAGTGGCCCTGGGGTGAAACCAGGCATTAAAGGGTGGGAACAAATTTAAAAAAATAAGAAATTTCGTAAGTAAAAATTTAACTTTGGGGGGATTTTTTTATAAAAAATCATAAATTTTAAGGACAATTTTAAAATTTTGAAGGGACATTAGCCTCCCAAAAGCTATATGCAGTTTCACCCTTAGACGGCCCCCTTTGATAAAAACTCTTGATTCCATCCCTGCTTGCGAGGGACGATGATTTAAATAGGAACGACATTACTATCTAGTACCCTTTATGCGTCCTTTTTGAGAGGTCTCGATATTTTTTTGATCAAATTTTTATTATTCATTTGTATTTTTTGTATTATTATTTTTGCTTTGGGTATATAGTTGGAGATCTCCATCCCTTTTTTTTAAGTCCTCCACTCTCTTCTATTCAAATTAAAAGCCGGAAAGATTCTCACTTACAACATTTTTTTTGCAATTCGGTTAAAAAAAACACAAAAACAAAAACGAAAACAATGTTGCATTTCAATGTAATACAGAGATCAGATTACCAACTCTAAATGCATAAAAGACCAAAAATATCTCCACAAAACATCATGTACACGTTAAAAGTCGTAAGTCTTTAACATAACAATCTAATAGGACACATAGCACAAACTAAAATAGTACACAAAAGCAAAAGATAAGATGCAANATTGTATAGGACCAAGAAAACTAGGAAATACAATCCTAGGTAAACTAGTAATACAAACCTAGGTAAACTAGGAAATACAATCCTAGGGAAACTAGGAAATATATTCTGAATATATTCAGAATATATTCTAACAATTTTATTATATCATTTTTTTTCATATCATTTTTTTCCTTGCCTTTTTAGGTCGGAGTTTTAGGAGTTTTGCAATTTGTGCAAACAAAGACAATCAACTTTTCTGATTTCAGTGTTAATAAGATGGAGTTGTCATTAATATTTGCTCAAATTTGGTCAAATAATATAGAAATTTTGTTTTTTATTTTTTATTTTTACAAGCACCTTTGCCAAAGTAAGTAATTTGCCGGTTTCTTATTTTGTAATTGTAAGAATGAAACAAAAAATAGTTTTTTCATGTTTTTGTTTTCCTTATGTTTATGCTTTTCTGACCTCTTTATACTTTCTTTTTTTTTCTACCTTCTTTCGTTGTTTTTGGCATTCATTAGTTGAATCGTTTGGTAGTATTTCCAGGTCGTATAGCTAAGGTTTGCTTGAAATTCAAAAATGTATACTTTGATGGCCTTAGGGGCGGAACCAGACATTTAAGAACATAAAAATTTGGGGGGTAAAAATTTAGTTTTGGGGGATGTTTTATAAAAAATCAAAAATTTTAAGTGCAATTTTAAAGTTTTGATGAGACATTAGCCTTCCCAAAGCTATACACAATTCCGCCCCTGGGTGGCCCCCTTCGATAAAAACTCTTGGTTTCGTCCCTTGATGCGAGGGACGACAATTTAAACAGGAACAATATTACTATCTAGTACCCTTTAAATATGCGTCCTTATTGAGAAGACCCGGTAATTTTTTGATCAATTTTTTATTATTTGTTTGAATTTTTTGTATTGTTATTTTTACTTTAGGTCTAAAGTTGGAGAACTCACCCTTTTTTTAGGTCTCCCACTCTCTCTTATTCAGATCAAAAGTGAAAAAATCCTCCCTTGTGAAAAAAAAAAATTAAAAAAAAAAATAACGTTGCATTTCAATGTAAAACAGATCAGATACGCATTACCAACTCTAAATGCATAAAAGACCAAAAATATCTCCACAAAACATCATGTACACGTTAAAAGTCGTAAGTCTTTAACATAACAATCTAATAGGACACATAGCACAAACTAAAATAGTACACAAAAGCAAAAGATAATCAAAGGCCGACCATTTTTCCATCAATGATGTAGATGTGCATATTCCAAGCTCAACTACTACACAATGACTAATTATGAACTTAGCATTAAACCTGAAGATAAATATTACAATGGCATTACCCAAACCATACCCCTAACAACTTATTTCTTATCAATGACTTGATAAGATTTTTATTCTAAAATATCTAACCCAAATTCTGAACTTCCTCTCGGACATTAGAGTGCATGCACTTCCGTATGAAATTGTGCAACTTCCGTATGATGTGCAACTTATCCACGTACATAACAAGAGCCACAAGCGCTACTACCACCCAAATACCTGCTATTTTTGTGCAAAACAAGGCAGCTCTAGGTATAATATGATGCGGGGTCACCAAAAGCACTGCCCACACATAGGTAAGTGTCATGAACAAGACTGTGGTACTCATGCCTAACGTCAAAACCCTTGTAAAGAACTTGCTTTGAAGAGGAAATCCAATAATGACTAAAAGTAGGACGGACACAGATGTAAAGAAAGAGATGGTATTGAAAGATAAGAAGAGGTGGTAGGCATCTGGATTGGTATAAGCTAAAAGTGTTGTACCGGCTTCGCATGTATCTTCCATACAATTGGAACTACCCGTTATATTTTCTTGCAAAACACCACCTGGTGGGCTGATCGCACCTTGGAAAGTCACGGTTGCAATCACTGTAGCCATTAGACTCAATGTTTCACGTGTTTTCTCGATGAAATCTTCCTGATTCCAGAATTGATACCAAAGTTCAACTAATGGCGAACACACGTACCGGTACCCCCAACATCCCGTAAAGCTTGATTGAGTTCGCTGTGATTCAGAATTTAGAATTGTTGATCTTCTAACGCCAGCTTTCTTTAGAATGTTTTGAACTTCAAAACATTTGGAATTTCTTGGACAGAGCTCTAAGACATCTAAAGGTGTGTAACCAATCATGTTCATGGCATTAGCCTCACTTTTTATTTGCGGTACTGAGAGTAAGTATTTTATGGCCTGCACAAAGACATTAATACTCTATTATTTCATCCAACAATTACCAAAAACTCTAAAAGCACTTCAACAAAACAACTCCAAATAAATTTAATTCAACCACATTGAATGATCTTTTTACTAATTCTACGAAATATCTTCCAATTTAAAAATTTAGTCCCACTTTATGAATACAAAAAATAAAAAATAAAAAACTTGCGAAATAGGGAAGGAAAAACAAGAAGTAGATATGGAATAATTTCTATTTTATATATAACTAAAAAAAAATAAAAAATAAAAAACTCTTATAAGAAAGTAGCTATAATTATTGTTAACGCACCTCAGTTTGCTTGAGCATCACAGCTAAATGCAATATGGAGTTGCCATTGTGGCCTTTGGAGTTGAGGAATGATTTATCACCATTAGCCGATTTCACTAACAATTTTAGAGCATCCAAATGATTATATCCAACACACAAGTGCAATACACTCTCTCCATTGAGATTAACCCGGATGGAGTCTGGATGACGGTGAATTAAATCTTTTATGATCTCTATTCGTCCTCTCATTGCAGCTAAATGGAGGGGAATTCTCCCATCTTGATCAAAAACTAAGCAAACATCTGCATTTGCTTGCAACAATATTTTTACCATCTCAGTGTGGCCCTCGGCTGAAGCCAAGTGAAGAGAGGTTCGTCCCAACGAGTCCACCTCTTCTGCAAGTTTAGGTTTCTTGTTGACAAGAATTCTACTAAATTCAAGGTGGCCATGCAAGGCTGCTATGTGTAAAGGGGTCTCACCGAAGGATGTGAGTGAAACTTTATTAAGGATGAATGGATCCCTTTGGATTAATGTGTTGAAGGTGCTTACACACCCATTCAGTGAGGCTTGGTAGAGTGCATCCATCTTTTCTCCTTCATCATGCCACCTATCCCTTTGGATCAATGTGTTCAAGGTGCTTACACACCCATTCTGTGAGGCTTCATAGAATGCACCCATATTCTCTTCTTCGTCATGACTTTTATCCATCCTTCACTTGTGAAAGAGTGAAGATCGAAGAAACTTCAACAAGAAATTATAGACTTACTAAAGTTGTACTATTAGATGCATTCATTAATTTCATTGTGTGTGGTTGGTCGAAATTTAAATCCTTGAATTAAATCGGTGTTTACTTATCCAGGACCACCATCACGTGGGGTAGCCCAGTCACAGAAACAAACAATTTCCAGTACACCGTTCAAAAAATAAAAAATTTCAATAATGCGCGGGAGAAGATTTGGGTTTTTTTTTTTTTTTGGTCTATTTAAAATTATTATTAAATTTAAAATTTAATGATAATTTTAAAAGTCATATAAATTTTAAAATAACACAAAAACAAAAAAAAAACACATGAGTTTTCCGACTAACATTAATCATATACTTTACCGAAGAGCTTCAAATCTCCATCTTCAAGAGCTGGAACTTGACCGTTGCACCGAATTGGTTTTCTACTCCAATCTGGAGTTGGAGTCCATTTTAGCAGCCGACGTGTTGTGATAAACCACGGTTATAAATTAGTCAATGTATGACATTAAAATATTTGGATATTTATACGATCGATCCCGTAGAATACGAAAACTGAATCCAAAAAATTTGGATCGTGTAGATACTGGCTGAGCAGAAAACCAAGTCATTAAAACATTTTACAATCCTTTGATTTCCTTTTATCGTTTGTATTTAATATAATCAAATTTACGGTATATGACCGTTTGTTCATCAAAGTGCGTTTATTTTTATTTATTTATTTATTTTTTTAAGGTTGCATGTCAATGAACTCATTTGCACCGAGTTGAATACTTCAAGAGTACGAAATCAACATTTTAAGACAACGCTTTTCGAGATCTTTTCTTGCTTTAATTTTAACTTTTTATATTCTTTTTATTTTATTGTTAATTTTCGGAATGATACTATTTTGTATTAACAAAAATTTTTGCACCATGAAAATTATATTCCAACAACAACTACATATTACAGATTACACTCTGCAGCAAATTAAGCAGAACTACACAAAGCGCCCTTAGCTTTGTTTTAATTAATAAATTCTCCAAATGGAGTGAACTCTTCCCGTGAGATTTTTCTTGCCTCTTCGTTTTAAGAGTTGAGACCACAGTTGCGCTTCTCCTTCCAAATGGAAGGATGCGATTGACACCTTCTCCTCTTTCGGTGTCTCATAAATCATAACACTGAAAGAATTGTTTGGAGTTAGTTCGATCCTCGTCACCTTTGATTTGAAGCAATTACTCATTGAGTTGTTAAATTAAGTATTGTTGTTGCCCGTAGGGGGATTGATCGATTGTACATTTTGTCCAAGTAGACTCTGGTAGCAGTTTGGCATAGACGAACCCAGCCGCTACCCAAAAAAAAAAAAAAAAAAAACTAGCATTTTACATCGTTTATTTAATGACACTTGTAGGCCCAAAAGCGATGTAAAACATTTTACATCGTTTAATTAACATCATTTTGTAAACGATGATAAACAAGGGGATGATAAATTTGATTCTCATTGTTTGTAACCTAAACAATGCAATTTAACATTGTTTAGTTTTAAACGGTGTTAACATTTTTACATTGCTTATATTTAATAAATGATGTTAAACTAAACGACATTAAATGCCGCTTTTTTTGTAGTGGCCTGAAGTAGTTTTAGCTTTGGACCCTATATTGGAGATCAACTCAAAAGAACTTTAACACCTAATTCTGACTACATTGAACAAGCCGGGCATCCTTCAACTATATTTACTTAAGAGAATTTCAACATGCTTTATTCATCATTAAGCCACTGATTTATACATAGCATCACCCATATATATAATCCTAATAGAATTCAATGACTAATGACCTTAGCACTAAACCTGAAGATAAAGATTACAATGAGATTACCCAAACCCTACCCCTAACAACTTCTTTCTTATCAATGATTTGATAAGATTTATTCTAAAATATATAACCGAAATTCCGTTCATTGCAGTTTTCCTCTTAGACATTAGTCATGTCTTCTGCTGGACCCATTGTTGACTTGGGTATGAAATTGCGCAACTTCTTGACCATCCAAGAGAGTAGGCGAATTATGTGAATCACACCAACAATCAGAACAACTCCCATCCAAACTTGTTCTAATGTATTGCCGAAAGAGCCAAATCTATCAAAAATATGATTCGGGGTCACCAAAGTCACTTCCCACCCATAGGAAAGTGTCATGGACACGACTGAGATAGTCATGGCTAACATCAAAAACCTTATAAAAAACTTGCTCCGAAGAGGGAATCCACTAATGACCAAAAATACGACGCACATTGATGCAAAGAAAGAGGTGGTATTGTAAGATAAGAAGAACAGGTATAGATCTGGATAGGAATAAGATAAAATTGACATGCCCGCTTCACATATATTGGTTTGCGTACAATTGGAACCATTTGTTGTTGTATTTTCTTGCCAAACACCACCTGGTGGGCTGCTCCTAGCTTGGAAAGTCTTGGATGCAATGATTGTGGCCACTATCATCAATGTGCCACATGTTTCCTTGACCCAATTTTCTTGCTGCTTCTAGTGTTTAACTAATGACGAACGATACCCCCACCATCTCCTAATCCTTGATCTTGGTGGTTGTCTAAACTGCGCTGGTTGTGCTTCATCAACAGTACCAATACCACTCGATGTCAGTGTAGGTGTTAGTGGTAGGGAAGAATTAAGATGCGTTGAACTTTTGACACCGGCTTCCTTTAGAATATTTTGGATTTCAAAACTTTTAAAATCTCTTGGACAGGCCTCTAAGATATCTAAACCTGTGTAGCCAATCCTGTTCATGGCATTAGCCTCTCTTTTTATTTCTGGTACTGAAAGTAAGTATTCTATGGCCTGCACAAAGACAACACTCTATTGTTTCATCCAACTACTAGCAAAAAATCTTAATTTTATAACTTTCTCTAGCTCTTTTTTAACTAGTTGTTCAAGTCTTAATTTTTTTGGGGGGTTATGCAAATATTGTCGATGTTTGATGTAAATTACCCTTTGTTACGAGTTTTGATTAGTTATCATTATAGTTAGAGCTGTAAATAAACAGAGTCGCTTGCGAGTAAGTATGAGTTGGGCTTAAATTAACTCGGCTCGAAATCGATTCATTTATTAAATGAACATAGCTTAAACACAAATTTAAGCTAAGTTATTATCTAATTACTAAAATAATAAATCTTGACAATATATAACTAATAATTAATATAGACTTGCAAAAAAAACACTAAACAATCATACCATTTACTTTATTTATGTAATGAATATATTAATTGAGTTGAACAAGCTTGAATTCATTTGAAAAATAAATTAATTGAATTTGAACAAATTATCTTGTTCAGTGGTGAGCTCGAACTCGTGTGCATAAAAAATAAAAAACATTAAACAAACCAAATTTAAACATTTAATACTCTAATCAACTCAGCTCGATTACAACCCAAATTATAATGCTAGGTACGTAGGAATGTAGTCAGGAATTTTATCTAAAAGGTTAGATATATCATTAAAATGAAATATTAAAAAAAAAAAAAGTATAGTTTCATAAAGTGAAAAGAGGAATTAATAATAATAATAACAAATAATAATAAAACAGAATATATACAATTGGCAAGGATGGGTAAGGTACGGTGTCAAACTATTTTATAGAGTGATTACGTATAAACTTATATAACGAGCTTATTAACAACAATTTAGTCATATACCTATTTGAAAATGTTGGCTTCTCAACAAGGACAACAACCACAGATAAATAGCCACATTACTGTTAATTAAAGATCAAGTATTAAGATAAAAATGAAGATTAATTAAGAAGATATTATGTTACAAATGATCGCAATCCTCATCCATATGAAGCTAAAAAAAAAAAATTCTGTCCAATAACTTTTCGGCACGCTACCATTCTTCATTTAGTTAGAATGATTTATTGATGTGCATTAATATGCATACCCTACACTCTCCGGGCAGGGAAGGAGTTGTTGGTCCAATCGGGCACATGGTGGTAAATGAAATATAATAAGAAAACATTAATTGTTTATAACTTTCATCGTCAATTAATGGCTTATTAAAGTTTTTGGGAGTTTTTGGTCTACTGGATTTTACAGGACACGTGGGAAAACTCACGCCTCGAATGTGGCCAAAATATACCTATCTGTCCATTGATGACGACATAAGGGTGATGTCACACCTGTACCCGCTGAAAGGACGACTTCTCGACACTTATTTTTACATATTAAAGTCTTGGCCCTAACCATAAACCACGCCACCTAATCCTGACAGGGGCCATGCCCCCTCCCTCTTTCATGAAATCTCTCTTGAATAGTAAGTCTATCTAATTCATTTTTTCATATCATTTTTTCCTTCGCCTTTTCAGGTCGTAATTTTAGGAGTTTTGTACTTTGTGCAAACGAAAACTATCAACTTTTCTAACTTTTTTTTTATAAGTAAACTTTTCTAACTTCAGTGTTAATAAGGTGGAGTTGTCATTGATATTTGGTAAAATTTGGTCAAATGATATAAAATTTTGTTTTTTGTATTTTTTTTTAGTTTAAAGCACTTTTGCTAAAGTTGGTAATTTGACGGTTTCTTATTTTTTAATTGTAGGAATAAAATAGTTTTTGCATGTTTTTATTTTTCTTATATTTATGTTTTTTTGACCCCTTTATACTTTTTTTTTCCTACTTTCTTTCTTTGTTTTTGACATTCATAAGTTGAATCGTTAGGTGATATTTCCAAATCGTATAATTAGAGTTTGCTTGAAATTCAAAAAGGTATACTTTAGTGGCCCCAAGGGCGAAACTAGGCATTAAAGGGTGGCAACAAAATTTAAAAATTAAGAAATTTCATAAGTAAAAATTTAATTTTGGAGAGATATTTTATAAAAAATCATAAATTTTAAAGAAAATTTTAAAATTTTGAGAGGACATTAGCCTCCCAAAATTTCGTCACCTTTAATTTGAAGCAATTACTCAGTGAGTTGTTTCATTAAGTATTGTTGTTGCCCTTAGGGGGATCGATTGATTGTACATTTTGTCCAAGTAGACTCTGATAGCAGTTTGGCATAGACGAACCCGGCCGCTACACAAAACAAAACAAAAAAAAAAAAAAAAAAGCATTTTACATCGTTTATTTAATGACGCTTGCAGGCCCTAAGCGATGTAAAATGTTTTACATCGTTTAATTAACATCGCTTGGTAAATGATGATAAATTTTATTCTTGTTGTTTGTAACCTAACCAATGCAATTTAACATCGTTTAGTTTTAAATGGTGTTAACATTTTTACATTGCTTATATTTAATAAACGATGTTAAACTAAACAACATTAAATGCCCTTTTTTTTTGTAGTGACCTGAAGTAGTTTTGGCTTTGGACCCGATGATCAACTCAAAAGAACTTTAACACCTAATTCAGACTACATTGAACAAGCCAGGCATCCTTCCACTATACTTTACTTAGAGAGTTTCAACATGCTTTATTCATCATTAAGCCATTGATTTATACATAACATCACCCATATATATAATCCTAATAGAATTCAATGACTAATGAACTTAGCACTAAACCTGAAGATAAAGATTACAATGAGATTACCCAAATCCTACCCCTAACAACTTCTTTCTTATCAATGATTTGATAAGATTTATTCTAAAATATCTAACCGAAATTCCGTTCATTGCAGTTTTCCTCTTAGACATTGGTCATGTCTTCTGCCGGACCCATTGTTGACTTGGGTATGAAATTGCGCAACTTCTTGACCATCCAAGAGCTAGAGTAGGCGAATTATGTGAATTACACCAACAATTAGAACAACTCTCATCCAAACTTGTTCTAATGTATTGTCGAAAGAGCCAAATCTATCAAAAATATGATCCGGGGTCACCAAAGTCACCGCCCACACATAGG
>FXXK01000781.1:22205-66174 GCA_900184695.1 Betula pendula | reverse complement strand
GATAGTCATGGCTAACATCAAAAACCTTATAAAAAACTTACTCTGAAGAGAGAATCCACTAATGACCAGAAGTACGACGCACATTAATGCAAAGAAAGAGGTGGTATTGTAAGATATATAAGAAGAATAGGTATAGATTTGGATAGGAATAAGATAAAATTGATGTGCCCGCTTCACATATATTGGTTTGTGTTCAATTGGAACCACCTGTTGTTGTATTTTCGTGCCAAACACCACCTGGTGGGCTGCTCCTAGGTTGGAAAGTCTTGTATGCAATGATTGTGGCCACTATCATCAATGTGCCATGTGTTTCCTTGACCCAATTTTCTTCCTGCTTCTAGTGTTTAACTAATGACGAATGATACCCCCACCATCTCCTAATCCTTGATCTTGGTGGCTGTTTGAACTGTGCTGGTTGTGCTTCATCAACAGTACCAATACCACTCGATGTCGGTGTAGGTGTTAGTGGTAGGGAAGAATTAAGATCCGTTGAACTTTTGACACCGGCTTCCTTTAGAATATTTTGGATTTCAAAACATTTAAAATTTCTTAGACAGGCCTCTAAGATATCTAAACCTGTGTAGCCAATCCTGTTCATGGCATTAGCCTCTCTTTTTATTTCTGGTACTGAAAGTAAGTATTCTATGGCCTGCACAAAGACAACACTCTATTGTTTCATCCAACTACTAGTAAAAAATCTTAAAGCTAGCACTTCCACAAAACAACCCCAAGTATTTTAATGCTTTTTCTTGGGTTGTTTACTAGGAACCTTTTTGTATGAGAGTGATTGACATGACACCAACGTGATTGAACAATAATTATGCTGGTGTGCAATACAGGTAAATTTTTTATTTTTTTTTAATGCAAGAAAAAAAAAATTGCACACCAGCATGATTACTGTTCAATCACGCTGGTGTGAGCTTTATCATTACTCTTTTGCATGATCTTTAGAAGAATCGCATCAAATGAAGGAATCTTTCTATTTTTGGTGAGCATGTATGAAAACAATGTGATTCTTCCTTTTTTTCTTTTTCTTCTTGTTATGAATATATCTACAAATACAAACTTACGAAAAACTGAAGGAAAAACAAGAAATAGATCTCAAATAATTTCATAGACATGGATAGTGTGCTACTTTATATATCACTAGCTAGAAAGATAGAAATTTATCTTCTAAGAGAGTAGCCATAAATATTGTTAATTCACCTTCATTTGCTTGTGCGTCACAGCTAAATGCAATATGGAGTTCCCATCATGGTCTTTGGAGCTAAGGAATAATTCTTCACCATTAACCAATTCCACTAACAATTTCAGAGCATGCAGACGATTATATTGAACACACAAGTGCAAAACACTATCTCGATTGAGGTTCACTCGGATGGACTCTGGTCGAGCAATAATTAACTCTTCAATGATCTCTATTCATCCTCTCATTGCGGCTAAGTGGAGAGGAATTCTCTCAACCTGATCAAAAGCTAAGCAAACATCTGTATTTGTTTGCAATAATGCTTTTACTATCTCAGTGTGGCCCTTAGCAGAAGTCAAGTGAAAAGTAGTTCGTCCCATCGAGTCTACCTCTTCTGTAAGTTTAGGTTTCTTCCTGACAACAACTCTACGAAACTCAAGATGACCAAGTGAAGCTGCTATGTATAAGGGGGTCTCACTAAATAATGTGAGTGAAACTTTATTAAGGACGAGTGAATCACTTTGGATTAATGTGTTGAAGGTACTTACACATCCTTTCAAAGAGGCTTCATAGAGTGCAACCATATTCTCTTCTTCAACATGCTTTTTATCCATCCTTCACTAAGAAAAGTCAACAAGAAATTATAGACTTACTAGAGGCCACTGCTTTCCATGGGAGCAACTAACAAGATATATCCTTTAAAATCCAAAGCGGTGGTCCCCCCGCCTGGCAGGGTAATTGAAATAAACAAACGAACAATCATTCCCATCATTTCACACTTGTTAATGGTAAATGAGTCATTATTTCACATTTGTTAATCGGAAATATGAATTTTTTTTTTTATTCAAATCGGAAATATGATTGAATTGTTTACTCTGCCATCTTTTCTGGTCTCAATGTGTCACATTCCTGTAGGAGTATTTACAGCAGAAGTCTTATATTTTATTCATTTCTCTAAATATAAAGAAAATGTCAAAAAAATTATAAAAAATAGTCCACAATAGCTTCCCAACTAATTCCTTAAAAGTTGAATTTGCTATAGTGAAACCCAATGCATTAGGCTCAATTGTAGCAAACCTGGTCAATATTTTAAGTAAAACAATTCGAAACTCTCTCTCATCTTACGCCTCTCAACGACCCCCTCTCTTCTTCACGCATCCTCTCCTTCTTTCTTCACCACTCTTCCTCTCACACATCCTCTTCTTCTTCACAATTCACTCAATCAAGTTTGCACTGTGTTTACGAGAGAGAGGAGACCGAAGAGAGAGAAGAACGAGATTGAGAGATGATGGGAATGATGTTCAGGCCGAGAAAGAGAGACTGAGCACGGTGGTTGAGCCACCATCGTCGTGTGGTGGGCAGCGGCAAGAGCAGCGGATATCGGCCCTCTTCCGGCAAGCTTTACTTGTGAGTTTGGTTAGTCTCTTGGTGTCCAGATCAGAATCAGTTGAGAAAGGTTCATTGCTCTGTTCTTCCCCTTTGTTCGATTTCTCCTTGATTTGTGTTGTTCTTCCCCTTTGTATTTTATCAGAGACTCGATTGTTGTTTGGTTGAGATTTTGTTAGTTTTTCTCTGTTGTGGAGCATATGGTTCATCTGCAGTTGATTTCAACAGTAGAATGGTCGAAACCCCAAATAACCTACCTGTTGAACCAATCGAATGCTGTCAACCAAGAATCAACTACCTTGAGACAGGTGGGAAAACATGAGAGAATCATTTGCATGACATACTCCCTCTATGTGCGAATCAATTGAAGAGAGATTTTAGATATTAATGAGTAATTGGATGTTGATTCAGTTAGTCAAGTTGATATTAATGGAAAGTTGACATTAGATAATAGAAGAGAAAATTCAGCAACCAATTTTTATATACATTGAAATTACCTCTTCATAATTTGAACAATCAACAATCAGCATTAATGAATGGTTAATTGGGCGCTAATTCACTTATTCTAGTTGGACCTCTACAATTCCATTGTACTTCAATCGCAATCATATTAGACTTATCCATTTCTACTTGCAGGCATCTTTTACTTAAGCATTTTGAATCTTAAGTAAGAGATTCAAACCACAATTCGCTGATGACTTCAAAAAACAAGCTAGCACAAAACTTCTATTTTATTTTTTTTTTCCAGAAAACTCAAAGCATCCAACTAATATCTTCTCGTTCGTATAATCACACCATAAATTGCCAAATTCAAGAACAAGACCATATGTGTGTGTGGGGATTGGGGGGGGGTGTTGGGTGTCTTACCTGCAGGTGATTTTGTTCTTCTTTTGCTGCTGCTTTTGCGGCTCATCCATTTTCTTTGTCCTCTCGGATTCTTAAAGGGTTTTGATTGTGCCATTGACACAGAGAGAGAGAGAGGACCCAGAGGAGGTATTGGGGAAGAGGAGCTGCTGAAACAAGTAGAAATCTCGAGTATTGGGGAAGAGGAGCATTCGATTGGTGTTATCGTTTTGTAAAGGGCAGTTAAAAAATGAAATGCTGCATCAGTTTATTATAATAATCAATAATATCAGTGAATTGCAATTGATTAAGTTTTATTGATGCTGTTGTTAATTCCTCATTAATGCTCCAGAGCTTGTGAGAAGTTGAAGCATTGTTGTCACTTAGGTATTATCAAAATTTCGGGTAATTCTTGTTTTCTCTGTTGTTGAACCGAATGGATTTTTTGGCAAAATCTTCTCATAGTTAAAATTTTATGTTACTTACTCAAATGTAATTTTCAATGTAGCATGTACCTTGTAATCTGTGTGTATGTGTTTTAGTTTATAACTTGGATTGTTGTCTTTGTGAAGACTTTGTAAGTCTTTAATCGACTGGTTAAAGTATGCTTTATAGTTATCTAAGTTTGTTTGGGTGGCTTACTTTCAAACTCCTAACTAAATTATACTGAAGTTTTTGTGAAAGTTATGCCTACGAGTCATATTGAATTTATATGGTTTGAACAGATTATACTGCTACTAAAATGAGAATACAAGCTGTTGGATCTATGTCAAACTACCAGTAATAACAATATATAGCCGCTGGACTGGCCAATTTAGTGAGAAAATTCAATGTTCTCAACTATTACGTACAACCAATACAACGTTCAACTACCAACAAAAAATTATGATTTATTTATGTCGACTATTATTGATGTTCAACGGTAATATTATAATAAATGTTCATTCACGCTATTGGTTCATTGCAACTGCCATTGATGTCCAGAGTTTTTTTTTAAAAAAGGGTCATTGAATGTGCAACTGCCATTCACGTATTCAATAGTAAAGAAAATTAATGGTCATTGAATGTGCATTGATGGTTGTTGGTTACAAAAAGAAAGAAAAAGTAAAGAAAGAAGGAAGACAATCAGATAAAAACAATGGTTGGTTCATTCCTTTAAAAGAACCAAAAAAAAAAAAGAGAGAGAGAGAAGAAGAAGATGAAAGAAAGAAGGCAATCAGAGAAGTAGGATAAAAATGGAGAATATAAGTTTGTTGGATTGCACAAAGTTAATGAACCAAGCCATTTAAAAAAAATGATAAAAAAAATAAAGAAAAAGTAAGGAAATAATATTTAATTGGTATAGGGAACGATTAAAGGAAGCTATTGTGGAGTGTATTTATATAGGAAAACAAAAAGTAGTTTGATTCCTTAAATTTAAGGAAAGTGACAAAAAAATTGCTGAGAATGCTCTTAATGGTCCGTTTTCATTGATCAAATGAAAGCAGCACTCCCATTTTGTATTTTGCATCCGTACATAGTTGTTGTCATTTTTTAGTTTTTTAATTGTTTTTTGTTCTTTCTTGTCATTTTTGTATTTGATCATAAAAAGACATAAGGTCTTAAATAAACAAATTTATTTGCTCGGACTTGGCTCAATTAAATTAGACTCGAATTTGATTTGATTATTAAACGGGACGTTCGTGAACACGAAACTATGCTTAATTATTAAACAATATACTCATATAAAACTCGATTCGGCTCGGTTAAGATACATAAACAAGTTCGTATAATGTTCGACTCGCTTGTTAGCTTGACTCATATATATTTATTAAGGAAAAACTTCACTTAACCTCTTTGAATTGTTAGTTATTTTGAAATGTTATTTTAAAGTTCAAAATCTCTCAATTTTTAGTGCATCAAACTTTCACTTGCTTGTAATTAATATCCCCCTCGTTAGGGCTTGGGTTAAATCAAGTGGCAAAAGGGGTGAAATGATCTTTTATATTTCTAAAAATTTTATAAAATTTTAAATTTATCCTTAATTACAAATAACAAATTATAAAAAAAAAAAAAAAAAAGTGACTCAACATGGATCAAGGCTAGACCCGCGTTGAGGCCCGACAATGACAATGACCTAGCTGTGGTCAAAAGATGACATGTTGGGTCACCTTGTGATGTCGTGGGTCACGAGTGACCCGCATTGGGTTTAAGGTTAAATCATACGGCAAAATAAATGAAATGACCATTATACACTTGAAATTTTATAAAATTTTAAATTTACCCTTAATTACAAATAAAAAATTATATAAAGTAATTTTTTTTAAAAAAATGACCCATTTACTACTTAACATATACTATTGTCTCTAATACTATGTATATAATATTATATTGTATTAGTATTTTATAATATTTATAATAGTGCTTATATATTATTAGGACATAAATTAGCTACAAATGGTTTGTAGGCAATTAGCTACAAACTAGTCTAATAAAATGACATTGTTGTTTCTAAAGCATGTGAGAAGCACATGCTATTAAATAAACATGTATTTTTTATATGTTAAGTGCCACATGTCATTTTATTAGACTGGTTTGTAAGAGCATTAGCAGCAACTTCCCTTAAGCTTTTCTTTAATGTAGGAACAAAACCATTTTTTTATTCCCCTAGATTAAATGATGTAGGACGGAATTTACCTATATTTTCGGTAAATTCCAAAATAAGAAAAATAACAAATAACATATTGGGAAAGTGCTGTTCAAGAAGATTTTTGTTCAGATTCAGACAGTGGAAGTATAGAAGGAAAGATCTTGTCACGATCACATACTGATTGTCAACCGTATTCAGTTGACACAAAAATCAATTTATTGATTTTCTATTTTAGATTAGGATTCTACTTAAAAATAAATAAATTAAAGTTTTAATAGAACTTTATTTATTTCCTTTTCAAGATTGTATTTACTTTTTTTTTTCTCCTTTGTAGACTTGTTATTTATTTCCTTACTAGAATTAGGTTTACTTGTTCTACTAGGATTATGTTTACTTATTCTACATAGGACTAGGTTTATATTGCTTTTTCTAGGTTTCTACTAGTAATAAATATGTGAGTCTACATTGTAACAAAAACACAATTGAATATTTATCAATCAGAGAATTTCTCTCAAATACTCTGCGGAGTTTGTTACTTTTAAGCCTGCGGGCTTGTTTTATCTTTTAGTCAGAAGACGCAGACGCTTCTGATTTGTTTACCAAGTCTTCCGCTACGTTCAGTTGGTATCAGAGCAGGCGTTATCCTGTTCGATGGGCTTACCTGTAAGCAACGGTTGCAACCTCTTCAACAACGCCGCTTGTAGGGGAGGGGCTCGTTCAAGAGCCGAATTCATGGGGTATCCGAGCCGGCATTATCCGGATTCGATGGCCAATTCATACTACAATTACAACTACTCTAACGAATTCATTCGTGAGAGAGAGTTTGTTTCAAGAACTGATTACCAGCGATATATCAAGCGATCAAAGGCTCGATCACAACAAGCACACTTTCAAGAACAAGTGCTGCAATCAATGTGGGAAATCTTGGAGGATATGAAGCAAAGTATCGACACGTTTGTTAACAAATATGGAGGTTGTGTCGACGCTGTCCAGAACCATGATTCTGAATCTCTGAATAGACACCCTGCCTATGAAGAGAATATTAATTACAGTGAAAATAATGTAGAGGTTATTAATTTGGTGGAGCTGCCGTTACAGAAACAATTTGTGCAGCCATTACCATTTATTCCAACAACTGCACCAATTGAGGAACATCCACCACCTCTTCCACCACAGGCACAACTCATCATGATCACCACAGAAGAAAAGAGCAATGTCGATTTATTTGAAGAAAATAGTAAAGTTGAAGATGATATTCAAAAAGAAATTGTTGGGAGAATTTTTATGGAAGAAGACAATAGGGAAAAGACGTGTCTTGATGCTATCTATGTAGATTTCTCTAAGTACCTTTCTCCAAAGAAGCCGTGCATGCCATATCACAAAGAAAACTCGAGGACGAGTTTTTTTCAAGTGGGGGTGTCTGATGTAGGACGGAATTTACCTATATTTTCGGTAAATTCCAAAATAAGAAAAATAACAAATAACATATTGGGAAAGTGCTGTTCAAGAAGATTTTTGTTCAGATTCAGACAGTGGAAGTATAGAAGGAAAGATCTTGTCACGATCACTACTGATTGTCAACCGTATTCAGTTGACACAAAAATCAATTTATTGATTTTCTATTTTAGATTAGGATTCTACTTAAAAATAAAAATAAATAAAGTTTTAATAGAACTTTATTTATTTCCTTTTCAAGATTGTATTTACTTTTTTTTTTCTTTCCTTTGTAGACTTGTATTTATTTATTTCCTTACTAGAATTAGGTTTACTTGTTCTACTAGGATTATGTTTACTTATTCTACTAGGACTAGGTTTATTTGCTTTTTCTAGGTTTTCTACTAGTATAAATATGTGAGTCTACATTGTAAACAAAAACACAATTGAATATTTATCAATCAGAGAATTTCTCTCAAATACTCTGCGGAGTTTGTTACTTTTAAGCCTGCGGGCTTGTTTTATCTTTTAGTCAGAAGACGCAGACGCTTCTGATTTGTTTACCAAGTCTTCCGCTACGTCATTAAATGCACTCCATAGCAGCTTCCCTTCATCTTTCCCTACATGAATTAAATACTATTTAAATTAAATGCTAGAAGAAAGATAGAGGAAAGAGAAATCATTTAAATATTGTTTTAAACAAATGGTAGAGGAGAGAGAAAGTTTTTTATATTTTAATAATGCTAAGGGAACCACTTTTGGTTCCCTAGATGAAGGGAACCAAAAGTGGTTTCCTTGGTGTTTCTATAGTTTAGGGAACACTTAGGGAAGCTGCTGCAGGGACTTTTTTGTGTTTTTTTAATAGTTTTCCCTACACTAGGGAAGAGAATGGAGTTTAAGGGAAGCTGCTGCTAATGCTCTAACCAGTTGCTACAAACCGGTTTATAGCTAATTTCTGTCCATATTATTAATATGTTACGAACATATAACATATTAATTAGTTAATTACTAAACATATTAATATGTGATATATTACTAATTAGTAATGATATAGGTAATTTATGATGTTTATACAGTAATTAGACTGGCATGGCTACTCTGGATTAAAAACAAAAAAAAAAATTGAAATGCCACTCTCTCTCGTCAAAAACCCTTTCCCCGAGCAAAGAACTCATTTTCCCCCCAATTTTTTCACAAACCCAAAAATCTCCCACCCACCGACCGTGCGTCCAAAAATCTCCAACCCAGCCGGCATTTCCCACCGTGCGACGACCAGCTCCACCACCGTCGGAAGGACGCAACTCGTTCTGCCGATGCCGCTGCTTGTTCCGCCGTTCTGCCCACGCCGCCGCCGCTCGTTCAGCTGAGATACTTCATCCATCAGGTGAGATACTCCATTCATCACATTTTAAGCCATCTCACCACTCTCATCTTTACAGACAAGAAACTCTCCCCTTTCTACATCAAGTCTCTCTCTCTCTCGTCTCTCTGCAACACGAAGGAGAATCGAATATCCGAGGGAATTTTTGAGGTAATCTCTCTCTTTTTCCTTATAAAATTGTCTTCTCTCCCACTTAATCTCGCCGTCTCTCTCTCTCTCCCTATATGTGTCCGAATTTAAGAAATTGGGTAGATTAATTGAATGGGTTTCCTGATTTTCATTTGGCCGAGTGGGTAACGGTTGTGAATGGGTGTTTGGATGTTTTGGAGAAATACTTGCTATGGATGATTATGTTGATCTTGGGTGAGTGATGGATTGTGGATCTTTTACATAATGGCCGAATTTTGATGAGGAATTTTGAATTTTAGGAAGGATGTTGGTGTTGTGTTGCTTTTACTTTCGACAAATATGGTCAACTATTGTTCTTTTTGGGTTTAACTGAATTTTTGGTAAATCCTATAAAGATTGATGAAACCTAATTTTCGTTTTGCATATCACATGCGGGACTATATTTGATATGGGTTGCTGTTGAGTTGATGTTATGAGTTATTTTTCGATTGGAATATCATGATATGAGTTTTTATTGTGTTTTGAAATTGGAATTGAGGGGAAAAAACCATGTATGTGGTGGAGGAATGCCAAAATATTGCAAGATGAAGAGAATAGCATGAATTAAATTAATGGGGTTCATTTCATGGACTTTAGTGCAGAAATCTTGTATAAGATGGTCGTAGAAGTATTTTGAAGATCATTGTTATTACAGTTTCTTTTTGTAATGTTTTACACGAAAGTCTTATAATTATATTTGTAGGTACTTTTTTTATTGGGTTTAGTTGATTGTAGAAGTATTTTGAAGATCATTGTTATTACAGTTTCTTTTTGTAATCTTTTACATGAAAGTCTTATAATCATATTTGTAGGTACTTTTTTTATTGGGTTTAGTTGATTGTGTTAGATTGACTCCTTAAGAGGTTAACTATATGATGGGTTTGCTGTTTCCTATTGATGATATGCATAAAGGAATAAAGATTATGTGTGAGAAGATTAAATATGAAATAAGGAATTAAGCTCATGATGATTTTTGAAGGCAAATTGATGTGTCGGTGTGTCAGTTATATTGATTGTTAAAGGAAATTGATATGAGAACTCATATGTGTTTGATTTTATTTGATAAGCTGCTAATAATTTAGAGGGTTATTAGCAGTTCTGCAACTTTTTTCCCGGCCCATTTATGGATATTTGAATCAGGGGATGAGAAGAATCCAACAATGTTAGGGGGGGGGGGGAGGGCGGAAACAAAGCCCATTACCTTGTCCTAGCCCATTTACTCTATTGTTGTGAACTTCTCGCTAGCACCATACTTTATTCTCCCTAAACTACTACGCAAATACACTGCACATTCATTACAATAGTGTGCATTTTGTAGGGCACCTAGTAGTAGTATACACCTTGGGAAAATAAATTAATTAGTCAAGAGCATGATGTTTATATGTACCTCAAGAAAAATAACATATTAATGGAATACATAAGTTAGTCTATTAAATTGACATAAATATTTAGAACACGTTACATGCATTTTCATCTACTCTAAAGACAAATGTTAGTTTAAATTAAAAATGCATATGAAAATCACATATTCTAAAGATATGTTAGTTTAATAGATTGGGTAAGATTTTTTTTTTTCTTTTTTCCCATCCCAATTTAAAAGAAAACTGTGTTCAATAAAGAATAAGTACCATGATTTATCAATAAGGGCGCCTTTTTTTAGAACTATAATTCAAAATAGTTGTTTTTTTATTACCTTACAGCAAAATGGTATTTCCTAAAATATTTTTTTATTTAATTTTCAGTTTTATTCTATGTGCTCTCTCTCTCTCTCTGTAAACATATTTCAATAATTAATTTCTAATACCAAAGCCAAAACCAAACATGAAACATGCCTAGTAATTTCCTTCCTAGAGCTTAATTTTTGTGGCAGTGAAAAACAATTGAATTTTCATATACAGATTAACCCGTTCAAAATTCAATCGAGCAATGCTACACATCATTCTCCTACTCATCTTCTTCCATTCAATTTTCAAATCTTCCATTGGATTGGTAGACCCACATATGGTTTACACAAATCCAATAGTGAATTTGAAAAGTCAATGAAAGAAGATGGGTTGGGGAATTATGTGTATCATTTTTCAATTCAATATTGCTTTTCAGTGCCACATCAGATAGTAAACACTTGAGACTAAGTATGTGAAAGTACATGTAGCATTTTTTGCATTTACTTTTCCCCAATTTTTTAAGATAGGGTAACTGGGCTTAGACCCAAAGTCATTGGGCCTAAAACCTTGTGATCCTTTTCAGGCTCTTTTCCTTTATATGAGAGAATGGGTTCAGCTGATTTGACCTCGGCCCGAACACTAGCCGGCGGCCCATCCTTTCTCGTCTGCTTCAACTAACTAGCCCTCTCTCTTTCTCTGTGATTAAACTTGGGGTCTACTAGCTTGATCAGAAATAACCGGTACGTGTTTGTTAAAATGTTTGACCCAACTTTTTCACTTGTTTGATAAATCCAACACCTTTACCTTTACCCTTTATGAGTGTGCTTTGAACTGTGCTTGCTTGCTTAAGAACATAAACCAGATTAGCAAGGAAATAACTCTTTTCCAATATGCATTATTCCTCTGTAATTTCGGTCCATCTATCTAAAATGTTATGATTCCCACAAGTTTATATAGCTGCTAGAAGAAAGTTTTTTTTTTTTTTCTTGAATAAATTTTTTCAAGTGGGTTCATCAAAGGTCCAGTTTTGGGTTTAGAAACAGTAGTGCTATGTCCTAACTTTTGTTTTTGTTTTTTTTTTTCTTTGTGCAGATATCGAAAAAGGCTGACGGGCATCAGAGATGGTGGTCTCCAGTTCTAATCCCCACAACAAGGAGATTGCCATCAGGAAGAGGATAACCAGCATGTAAAAGCTCTTTCTCTGTGTGTGTGTGTGTGTGTGGTGTTTTCCTTCTTTGGATGTGTAAAACTGAAAACCCAAGAAGTGTCGTGTGTTCAATTGAGCCCTGACAATGTGGAAAATTAGTGCATATGCATTAAACATTAGCTCTTACTTCGCTTTTGGAATTCCTTAGGTTTGAAGTACTGAAGTTTGATTCTAGGTTAAAATGCAATTCAGGTGTTTACTTATCGAAAAAGATGTAATCCAGGTGTTATTAGGGTCTCGACTTTCAAGGTATTTGAACCAGTGTCAAAGGATGGAATTCATAATTTGATACTCATGAGTAAGGATATTTGGGGCTTTTAATATACAATAGAGTACTATTATAAGTAATCAAGGGGTAGTAGCTCGTATCACGGGGTGTTCTACAGTCTGGGCTATTTACAATTGTCTTTCCTTTTTGGATTGAGGTCAATGGGTATAACCAACAATATCAGTTAAATAAGCGATGTGAGCAAGTGTAGGACCTCCAGAAATGCATAAAATCATGGAACCATTGCTACATGATGAGCAGCGATATCAGTCATCCATAAACTTTGGATTTGTGGACGAAATCCTCTGAGAAGGGTTTGAATGATAGCTCCTGTGCCTTGGGAGGCTAGACTTAGGATACTACGTATATTAGGATAATTTGATTCTAGATGTACTTGATGCTGGTTTTTATGCTCAGAAAAAGTTTGTATCATGGTTTATGTTCAAACTTAGATATAGGAGTTGTATCAGTTTACATTCACTACACTGTTTGGTCAAATGCGTTGTTACTGAAAAGGTCAAAAGAATGTTATTGATTCTCTGTAGAATTTCCTTGTTTTGGTTTTGTACTTCAGACTACCAACTTTTAACTGAAGCTAGTCTAGAACCAGCGTGCATCGATTCTTCTTTAAAGGGTCTGTGGCAAATGTATGGACACTCCTTTTTAAAGAGGAAAGATGCCAATCTTGGAGTTGATTCAAAACAAGGGTTCAAAGCTTCCTATTTATAGGATGTATGAAGAATTTTTGTTTATCAACTTTTAGTCATCATTATAAGGTTTTGATAGCAATCATAGCAAAAGGTATTGAAGAATATGGAACCCATTTTAACGATTGTGCTTTTGCATTGGGTTCCAATTTTTATTATCCACTCCCTTTTGTGCTTAACATATATACATATATATAGGTTAAGTATCATCTCTCATTATACTTCTCTATCTTTCAATTTTGTAGATTCAATAAACGAGAAGATGATTTTCCATCCTTAAGGGAATACAACGATTACTTGGAGGAAGTGGAAGACATGAGTAAGTTCTTAAGTTGTCCTTATTGAAACTCGAATGAAAGAGTGTTTATTTTGACAAAATGAAAACGATTTTGTTTCAGCATTTAACTTGATTGAAGGAATTGATGTCCCTGCTATTGAAGCAAAAATTGCACAGTACCAGGAAGAAAATGCCGAACAAATAATGATAAATAGAGCTCGGAAGGTACTTGGAAAAAATATTATGTTTCTGCCCCTAACTTCTGCTACTTTAATCCCGCACAAGTGGCTGAGATTTGCATTTATGCTTTTCAATTAATGCCACGGAGAAGAACAATTATACGATTTCCTAATGCTAGTGGTTGGTAAATTTGGTCATTTTTCCCTAATATTTACATAAAGGTTACTAATTCTCATGATATTAATCAACAGGCTGAAGAATTGGCAGCAGCTCTGGCTGCAAGCAAGGGACATCATGCCCAGAATGATACTGATGGGGTGAGAATGAGTTTATTTTTCATAAATATCAAACTTGTCTTAAATCATTGATTATCGTGTCAATCTCAGAAAGACTCAGAATTGATTGTCATATATAAATTAACTAGAAGCATCGGCTGATATTGAATTGACTGTGATGATTGCTTCCAATATTTCATATATTAAAATATCCTTGGCTAAAACCAGAGTAAATCATGAAATTCACTTATTAATTGAGAGGGAACACAAGACAGAAAAAAAAAAAAAAAAAAATCAGTAGGCAAAGCTGTTGTAAACTTTTGACAAAAATGTGCATGTTTGTGACGTTTGCTTTTTCAATCCTTGCTTTACTGGGTACTGCAATCACATTTTAATTTTCTAGGTGCAAACTTTTGAGCATAGTTTAAATTTTATGACTGCTTTTTCAAGCCTTGAGAACAGCTACTCATGCAAAAATGCTAAAAGAGGACAGTCTCTAAGCCACCCCATCTAGGAAACCACTTAGTTGGGACTAACATTGGTTGATGAACACTTTTTTATTGATGTTTTGCAACGTCACTAGTTCCAACTGTATAGCATGTCTTTTGGAATGAGCCCATTTATGGAGCAATTTATTAGTATTTTATTGTAACTTCAAATCATTAGGGCTGCGTCTGGAATATTAAATTTTGACTTAATTAGATAATTTTATGAGTTCCTTGTGTATGTGTTACTCCAAGTTCAAAAATTATTTTGGTAAACCAACATTTTAGCTGTATGTTAAAACGTTAGAAATCTAGAATACCTTGAATGTGGCTATAAAAACTAGTCCCTTTACATTGCATAATTACTGTTTCCACTCAAATTCTAAGTTGATACTTAATATAATCACATTCTTCTTGCTACTGCTATTTGGACTTCCAATAATTTAAAGAGATGTCCTTAAATGTCTCTTAAAGGACAGATCCATACTCTTTTGGATCCTTTTAGCACTTCATCTCAAACCAAATAGGAGAAAAGGAAAAATATATTTTAAGTGTTTTGAGGGCAAGCATTCAACTCTGAAAACATAAGCTTGTATAAAGTATCATCGTATTGTAATAATTATATTCAAACAGTAAATGATGTCGATTATGTACTATTTTATTTTGTTTAGAAGTGCACCTGTTGGTGTGAAGGACATTTTAATTGTGTTCTGTTGACTACCACTGTGAACTAGTGGCATCAGTTTGTTGATCTAACTACTAATCGCTCACTCTTGACTTGAGAAAATTATAGACGATACAACTCGATTTGTTTGCTATTATGGTTTTAATCTCAAAAAGTATTTGTGGGTTGAAAGACACTGCCCACAACTTATTTGCTTTGTTACTTTGAACCTGTAATACATACTAAGAACTTGTAAAAGACTTAATTATCTATGGATGTAATAACTAGCTTGGACAATTAGGCCTGGCAATGATGGATGTCTTTTGGCTTTCATCTTTGTTGAACCCCTCTTCTTTTATTGCTACGGGAATTTGGTGAATATGTATTTTTGGAATCTTGTTATCCACTTATTGAAGATCATAGGATGCCATAGAAGTTTAATGTGTAACATTGAGACTTAACCTGATTATAGATGCAACTCACTATAGCAATTGTCAATTTGCTTTTCTCTTTTTTTCTTTTTTTTTGAGTTTATTTTGTTGAATCACAACAATTTTTCCAGTGTAAGAGAAAAGAAAACATATTGATAACTCATTTTCTCTATCTATTGAGACAGGCTCCAAATCAAAGCTCTCAAACAGGATATGGTATCGGTGCCCAGGGACAATATGCACCTACATTTGCTGGAGGGCAGCCGCGACCGACAGGCATGGCCCAACAACCAATTCCTCTTGGAGGGGGATCTGACATGCACGGTTATCCCGTTGATGATGAGGAAATGATGAAGCTCCGAGCAGAGAGAGGGGGAAGGGCAGGTGGGTGGAGTGCAGAGCTTAGCAAGAGGAGGGCTTTTGAAGAAGCATTTGGAAGCATCTGGATTTGTTAGGACCATTTTTTTTTTCAGTGTCTTTTATGTCACACAGGGTCCTCCACGTAAGGCAACAAAATTTTCTGTCGGGTTATGGACAGAAATCTTACTTACAACAAATTTTTATTTTTATGTTTTTGTGCTCCCTCATTGAATGTAAATTACAATATACTATGGGGGATAAATTATTTCTTGAAATGATATAGAGGCTTGTGACTTGAGATGTGCTCTCAACTCCAAACTCTACAATTAGTACCAGGAGAAAAGCAAATTCCACTTTGAACCTCTGTTAAGGATAGGCAAGACTGAGTGGTGGATTCTCTAGAATTTTTGGGTATTTTATTGTATAGAATTCTTTAAATTTCAACCATGGATTTCAAATTAAATGATTGAGATTTTAACATGACAATATTTCTCATTTTTACCGATCTAGTATTTTTCACATAAGCATTTTATCAGTATTTAGGATTTAAGAAATTCTACATATTAGAATTTTTTAAAAATTCTAAACGATCTTAATTTGGTGCTTTTGACTAATTTATGTACAAGATTTTTAGCACATGCAACCATCAGACCAAAGACAAAAGCAGGCTCGACACTAATAATTTAAGTATCATAGAATTGTATAAACCCATATTTAACTTCTATAATTAACCATGACACAATAAAAAGAAAAAAAAAAAAAAAAAGGTACCCAAGTCACCTATTAATTGATCTTGCATTTGAACTCCATGTCAATTTAATAATGTTGCTTTAAATTGACATTAGGCTTGCATGTTTGATCAAATTGGCAAACAGAGACATAAGCTTAAAAATGCTGAAGTGATTTTCGTCATCTCTTACTATCATGAGAGAGAGAGAGAGAGAGAATTTGTTATCCAACTTTTCAGTGGGGATATATCCAAAAGATAGTACCCTTTTTGTCACTGAATACGATATATCTTATTTAGCGATCTCTTCAATGATACCACCATTTTCAAAGTTTTACGCATTCCTCAAGAGAGGAGGAGGATTAGGGAAAAAGTAATACAAGGACACTCTTTGAGAAACACAAAGCCAGTTGCTACAATCCTTCTGATCTCCAAAAGCAAACAATTAACAAACATATGATGTAACTTGCCATGGACCCAAAGCACCAATGACCAATGTCACGTCCCCTTTGCTCAACAGCTTGGCCGGATCTTTCTTCTATTAAGGTAAAATCAGCGCCAAGTTCCGCAAGAACAAGAGAAGCAAATAGGCCAGATGGTCCACTACGAACAACTGCAATTTTGGGCTTTCTGGTTGTATGATTTACTTGTATGATTTTTCTGACTCAAAATAATTGTTAGGTCCTAACAATTATTAATCATCATTAATGATAAGGATTTTAGTTAAGTATAAACAAAGAAAGGTTATTTATTTTAATTTTTAGAAAATAAATAAGCATCTCAAACATTTTGTAATTAATAAGCTTCTTAAACATATTGCATATTACTTAATGATGATTAATATACAATAATCTAGGATTATTGCATATTACTTAATCAAATTCAGCACTTGCCTTTTGATCGATTATTACAATATTAATGAACGCTAACAGATTTTTGTATGCTCCTCTATTTTGATTGCACTCCCACTTAACTCAAGCAGGTTGCCCTTTGGCTTGAATCACAAGTGATTATTATAACGCAATGGGCAGTATAACCTTTTTTTTTTTTTTTTAATTAAATTCAAATTTCAAAGGGGGAAAGTGGGAAAGGGGGAAGGCAGTATAACCTTTTAAGTCAATAATGTAAGATTTTATCACCATGTGCAGCAAGCACAGCAATTGGTAGTAGTCCGTTGTATTCATTTGAGATCTGCACCAACACATTATCCGAAGTTACCAATTCACATAAGTCACCAATTTCACGTGATGAAGATAGATCATTATGAATCATGATTGATGTGTTCTAATCTTATCAAATGAAATAATTGGTTTCATTAAAACTGCGAACAATGATTTATAAGTTATAAGAGCACTCACATCCAACTCAACAAAATAATTTTTTGATTATTTTGTTAAGCCATATAACAAAAAATTCTTAAAAAAACCTCGAATTCGGCTCAGCAGAATAACTAACAATTAGCTTAGCTGCTACAGTGCTCAGCAAAGTTGCTAAGCACTGTAGCTCAACGATTCATATTTTTATTAATAAAATAATCATTCAATCATCTTTCTTCTCTAATAAAAAATTATTCTCTCCTCTATCTCTCTCCCTCACCGTCTCCTTCTCTCTTTTTTTTTTTCTATGCCTTCTTCTCCCTTCTTCATCTCTATATTTCTAACGTCTAAAATTCCGCCTCCAGTCCAAGCGTCTCTTCCTCAACCGTTCGGCACGCCGGCTGTGACTGTACAGAAGTTGCCTTCTCCGGAGCCCAAGAAGCCCAAGACCATCGAGGTCAATGATGCTTGAAGAATGGATGGTGCCACTGTGGCGTGGATTTTGGTGGGTTATAGGAATAATTATTAGTAAGCATTTTCATTGTTGCGTGTGTTCTGTTTTTGGTTTTCAGTGTTGTATGTTGTTATGGTTCTTATCAATGAAGCATATCATATTATAACATAAGAGAGTTGGATCCATTCAGATCACTCCCCCCAACCCCCCATTTTTTTTGGTAATGTCTACAAGAAATTAAACGTATTTTGAAGTTGCAATGATTTCTTTGATAATGTTTTCCACATTACCCGTGCTTACCATGCCATGGCTCCGTGCAACACTGACATTTTCACCACTTAAATTTGATTTTTATTGCTTCTCTGTTTTGGGCAGTATAACCTCCACAAGTTCAATAATGTAAGATTTTGAACTAGTGGAGAAATTTTAGAAGTTAAAAAATGAGTTGACGTGTAGACTGTGAAGGTCATATTTAAAAAGTCCCGTGCCTCATATGGTAAGAGACACATGACAATTTATTAGATTGTGTTAAAAGAAATTTTTTCTAATGTCCTTTGATAAATTGAAAAGAGAAATACAAAAAAAAAAAAAGGATGGGTAAGGTACGGTCTCACACTATTTTATAGAGTTGTTAGGTATAAACTTTATATAACGAGTTTGTTAACTAAATTTAGTCAGATACCTCTTTGAAATAGAAGTTGGCTTCTCATCAAGTACAACAACCACATAGTTAAATAGCCACAATGATAAAGTATTAAGAAATAAAAGATTAACAGGATATTATGTATCAAATCAGCAATCCTCAACCATATGAAGCTATGCTTCTTGAAATTATGCAACTCCTAAAACAATTCTGATTGGATATAATGAAATCGCGTCAATGCATAACATTGCTAATGAAGAATCGATCATAAACAATGCTAAGCAACAGCAAACAAAACGGACAAGCATTACCGCTACCCTATCAAAAATAACATCAAGAATAATCCCAGAGGCTGCTTCTGCAATTGGTGCCGAGTCTATAGTTCAAAACTAGTGCTTATTTGTTGCTCGGCTGGGACACACTTACCAATTTCTTTGTAATAGTCCGAGTCTCACATGATGGTCATCAGGATAATTCATATGATTTCAAGTCCACTTTTAGAGCCAACTAAAAAACCTCTTCCCAACAAGAGAATGCATCACTAGAAACTAAATGGAGAGCATCCAATTAGAAAGAAGAGTAGGGCTGAAGATTGAAGCCAATGATGACCTTCTCAATACATCAATGTCTCATTCCCCAATACCATAACAACGTTGCATTTCAATGAAAAACAGAGTCAGGTATTCATTGCCAACGATGCCAAATCCATATCCAACAAAACTAGATTACATTAACAACTCTAAATGCATAAAATGTCTCCACAAAACATCAAACAAAATCCAAATTCAAGGCAAAAGACAGCAACAAAAGCATCCCAAAATTCTTTAGCATAACAATCTAACAGAGAACACAATAGCAAAAGATAACAAGGCCAACCATTTTTCGTTCAATGCTGTTAATATTCCAAGCTGAACTACCTCACGGTGACAATGTCATCGATCTTCAAGATCATCCTCACGCACTCTGTTGCCAGTGTGATTGCACTCGTGCTCACAAGCAGCGGCTGCACCACATTCTCCTCCAAGATATTTGTAATCTGCCCCTTCCTCACATTAATCCCAGCATTGATCTCACCCTGTGCATGCCGGTTCCTCAGCTCTGTCACAATTGCAATCGGATTCAACCCTGCATTCTCAGCCAAGGTATAGGGAATCACTTCAAGTGCCTCTGCGAACGACCGCACACAATAACCCTCCATCCCGTGCAGCACCTTCGCCCACGCACCCAACTGCCTCGACAGCTCAATCTCCGGAGCCCCACCACCCGCAATCAAAAATCGCTTATTCACCAAGCACCTTATCACACACAGTGCGTCGTGCAAGCTCCTCTCCGCCTCTTCTAACACCAGTTGGTTCGACCCACGAACCAGCACCGTGGTGGTCCGACCCATGTCCTTAATCCCCATAATCTTCACAATTTTCCCATCCCCAACCGGAAGCTCCTCAACAAGATCCGCATACCCCAGCTTCTCGGCCCGGAAATGCTCGATGTTGGCAATGGGCAAACAATTCAGAGTCTTGGTGATAAACTCAATCTCGTCACGCTCCACATCCTTGACCACCAAAATCTTCGCCTTAGCGAGATAATGCAGCGACAAATCAGTCACAGCATCGCGCAAAATGCTTTTCTGGATCAACAAGACATTGCACCCAGTCGCCTTAATCTTCTTAATCATTCCCAGAATGTACTGCCTCTCCTCCTTCAGTATCCGATCCATCTGGGCATAATCCGAAACGACAATACTCTGCTCGATATCGGTTTTCGGCGGTGATATCTGGAACTGGATTACCGCAATCTTGGCGTTATCGATGCGAGTGAGCCCTCCGGAGGCGTGGCTAACCTTTTTGTCGAAGACGAGGCCTTTAACGAGCTCGGTGTCGTCAACGGTGCCGCCGAGCTTCTTGACGATCTTGACGTCCCGGAGATCCACGAGATCGGGCTTGTTCGGATCAACGACGGAGAGGACGGCGTCGACAGCGAGCGGAGCGAGGAGAGTGGAGTATTGGCTGACGACCTTGCTGTTGAGGGAGGTGCTGGCAGACTTGACGAGAGAGTCGCGGTCGGAGAGCTCAACGGGGACGGCCATGGCCGTGAGGACCTCGACGGCCTTGGTTGCGAGCTTGTGGAGGGAGTCAGAGATGACGGTAGGGTGGATGCCATGGGACAGCAGGGAGAGGCATGACCGGAGGAGAGAGCCGGCGATGACGACGACGGTGGTAGTGCCGTCTCCGGCGGCGGAGTCCTGGGACTTGGAGAGCTCGACGAGCATCTTGGCGGCGGGCTGAAGGACCTCCATCTTGTTTAGGATGGTGGCGCCGTCGTTGGTGATGATGACCTCGCCAGAGGCCGTGGAGATCATCTTGTCCATGCCCCGGGGGCCCAGGCTGGTGCGGACGGCTTCGGCGACGGCGCGTGCCGCCACAATATTGGCTTGCCGGATGTCCTCCTTGCGCTTGTTGTCGACGTACGACTCCGTCTTCGACGATACTCGGGGGAGAGAAATGGCAGGGGACGCCATTGTATGTGGCGACGATCGGAGCAGAGCTTCGAAAACCCTAACCCTAACCCTAGAGATAGAAGCAAAGAGACAGAAAGGCAGAGAGAGAGAGAGAGAGAGAGAGAGATTGTAAATATGAGGGAGAGTTTGGATGAAAGTGGAAATGGGGGTTTGAAAGTGGTGTGGGCGTAAGAGATTTAGTGAAAACCCTAGAGAGTGAGGAAGCGGGAGAGGGGTTCTGGAAGAGAAGGGAACGAGTTCGAGAGATATCAGAGGGAAACTTAAAATGTACCCAAACGACATCGTATAAAGATCTTCTTCTTTTTTTTCTTTTCCATTTTTCGAAATCCTTTTTTTTTTTAAAAAAAAAAAAATAATAGTCCAGAAGTGTTGGTATCACGTTTTATTTAAGAGAAAGGCAAGATGTCTTTTTTTTTTTTGCCTAAAAAATAAAGATAGGTTTAAATTTAATCACTTCCTAATTTTTAAATTTTATCAATTTACTCCCTAAAAACTAGGAGCCTAGCTTTTCAATCAAATTCTAGCTTTGTTTAGAAAAGGCTAATTGCATCTCCTTTTTAGATTAATTTGATGAATTCTCTCCTAATTTTTATCAAAAATGTTTTGTTTCTATTTGTTGCCCATTTTTTATTCTTCTTCGTATAAGATATTAGCAAATTCACCATTGAATTTTTGAAACTCATTTACAATAGAGATTGACAAGTGATGAGATACAAATAGATGTGTAACATATCTCAATTTTTATAAGACAGTTTTTAAAACAAAAAAGTATGCCATGTGTCATGTAATAAATAAATATTTTTTTAATAATATGAAAAGAACCACATTTTATTTTAGAAAATTAAAAAAAAAAATCATGTCCTTAATATGTATACTATAAAGACATTGCAATTTTATAGATCGAGTTAAAAGAAATTCTTTCAACCATTTTGAGAGGTAATTGCCGGTTTGTTTTTAGTTCATTGCACGATAGAAATTGGTTTATTTACATATGCTGTAGGTAATTCTTTCAACCGAATCTGAACCCTTAGATTAACTAATGCATAGGTCCTGTAAAAAAATTTACAGCACCTAAGCTATATCCATTTACAAAAATCATAAAATGTAGTGCCTTCCCTCCATTTTAGTCCATGAAGCTTCACCCCTCCCACTTATTTCCTTACTCAGAAAATTATCCTAAGTGGAAAGCAAATGAAGAAGAGCCGGTTGCTTTGTCCATACAAGTACAGGATATAGGAGAAATCCACGAGGACTAGTTGAGAACCGGTAACCAGAAGGGTTTTTATTTAAAAGCTCAGACGATACTTGAATATCAAAGCTTTCTTTCTTTCCATTTTCTTTTCTCTATTGTTCTGTTTTCAATGAGTACAGGTCCATCTATTTATACAGGATGATTACCTGTTGGTGGTTACCCATCCACCTCTCTGCATTGAAACTGAAAATATGTTCCAAACCCAAGAAATACACAAAAAATAGGAACATAAATAATGGAAGATTTGGGGAAATATTGACATGTGTTTCAACACATCTTTCATAAATAACATAAGGCTACAAATGAATGTGGCCAAGTGATGTATTGTTTGTTCCATCAAATACTTGGTCCTGAGTAGCATAAATCGATCTAACATGTACACTATATATTTTAGAAACTTCTTTCTTGCTAGCACTTCCCATACCATGAATTTTCTATTTTTTTACTCTTAACTAGTTCATCACTCTACTGAAACAGCTGTTAGGAGAGTTTGGGTATACCTTATGATGCAGTAATATATCTTGGAGATGAGACTGGCAGCATCTTTGTGTAAAAGATCATTTGTGTCTACAGTGGTGCTTGCCCCTTAGTAGATTCTCTCTCCTTTGGCTTCCAAAGAATGTTTTCCCCTCCAGAATTAAGGATTCAATAAGGTCAGCACCTGTCATGGATTTTATGAACTGCATCTTCCCTTCTAGTTAAAACTCCATGTCTGGAAATATATTTAGGGTCCACTAAGGTCAGCACCTGCTATAGACGTTATGAAAAATGCGGTTCCCTGTCTGCTTGCAACTCCAATTCTGGAAAGATTTGAACTCGATTCTGTTCCACCAAACCTTTCACTTGGGACTAGGAAGTTTTTTGTTGGTGGGAACTAACAATAATTAGTTCTTATAATCAGTTAACCCCACTTCGCAGCACGGGTTGAGGATCTTTTCCGATCTTTCTTTTTGCTCTTCTTTAGAAGCATAGACATATGGTCAATATCTGTGGGAGTTGACTGGCTCTCACCCTTCAACCACAGCAGAGCCTCAGCAGCTGCTTCCTTTTCTGCGAGTTTCTTACTGCTACAAGGTTGCCCGTCAAAATTCAACCCATTAAAGATCACAGTGGAATGGAACTGGTTGTTTCTCAGCTGTCTTGTGTGGTAGGTGGGTGCTCCATGTCCTGCCCTGGCAAGCACTGACTGTAGCTGATTCTTTGAATTATCACCACCTCCACCACTCAAGATGTTGCCTGGTAGTGGCTCTTTTGTAGCCTTCTTTGAGGGTGCTGGCAGTTGGCGATTGAAGACAAATCTACCACTACATTGGTCCTCTGAGACCAGCAATCTTACAGCCGACAGGAGCTCATTCTCTGATTGTACATCCAACTTAGGATCCAAAATCTGCCCACAAATATCAAGTAATCAAAGTACGCATCAACATTGGTATATATATATATGTATATACTAACAACCATGTGTGCTTTGCATGTCAAGCATTTTCATAATAATATACAATTTATTATAACGTTCTTATAAATAAAGTAGTATATAAAAAACGCTTCGATAAACTACTAAAATTCTTTGTTTTGTTATACATAGAAAAAAAAAAAGATTTAAAAAAAATTATCTTTTTTGGTCATAATATTATAACAAAAGATGATCTACAAGACTACAACATTGGCTGCATTCTTTTTTGGGTAAACAAAAACATTAATCGCAGTTATTAATATATGGTAGTGAATCATATTTAAGTGGGCTGAATTATAATGGGTCCATTCTAGAATGGCTAATTTAGCTTGATAAACAAATTACATATATTAATTTATATTTGCATTTTTTTCTTCTTTTTTGATGAATTACTAAGGTGATAGAGTGGACCAAGTTAGCTTCATCTTGAGGCCCTGTCATAAGCCATTAGAGAGCTCCGGATCAAGAAATAAGGGTGCAACACGACTAAAAAACCAACAGAAATTCAAATGCATTTGATTTTTGAGCTGTGAAAAATGGTAAATTCTTACTTTCTTCTGCATCAGTTCCTCAAGTCCTCTCTTTAAGCTTAAATACATCTCTGCTAAAGCAGGTTTCATGAAAAATTCCAAGTATCCTCCCAACATTTTCAGGTGTCCATCCTATCAAAAGCCATTTATAGCATCAGTATCTTCCATCAATAACGTATATCCTGGAAGAAATAAGCATAACCGAAGTGAAAGAACTCACTAGACCACCCCTCGAAATGTTCCCTCCAAATAAGAGCAGCACAGAATCAGATACACCAGTTGAATCCCGAAGAAATACTGAATTAACTTTCACCTTTTCATTGAATACTAGCCATGGATATGGAATTTTGGGTACTCCAGCATTCACAGAATTCTATTTGATACGGTACAGAATTAATAACCATCAGTGCAATCAGAATTTTGATGCATCAGTGTTCTCATTCAAAAACCACAATTGCATGTAAGAATCAAATAAGTAGCCGAAAGAGAAGAAACTCACCGAGTACAGAAGTACTTGGCCATCCTCCATTGTTTTTAATGCTATTGACTTCTCTTTATTCTGTAGAAACAAAATCATATCAGTATATACGATATACCAAAGGACAAATATGTCATCAGTAAGCCTAAAAGACAAATAAAAGGATACATTTGGTACACTGGAATGATGACTACCTAAGAATAGGAATGAGTATTACTAAGAATACAAGAAGCTGAAATAGAATGACCATTCCAATCAGTTTGTTACAATATAGAATGACTAAATTTCTCATTGAAATTGAATCAAATTACCAAAATACCCTAGCTCTAAAAAAAAAAAAAATCATGGGAACCAAAAAAAAACAAGTCATTTTCCATGGCTGGCCGACCAACCCCAAGTACCTCGAGGGACCCCTAGGGTGGTCCAACCAGCCCCAGTGCCTTTGTTATGGTGGCCAACCTCTCCCACCAATGGGGAATGATTGTTCTTTTACTTTTTGTGTTCCCAAAAAAGAACAAAGCTTTTTTGAAAAATGTTATTCCATTCCTGGGGAATAGTTATTCCTTAAGAGGAATAGATATTCCTCATTTTAGGGGGTAGCGATTCCATGGGAATAACTATTCCCAATAATGATGCTTAACCAAAAAATGGAATGGCTATTCCATAGGAATAGGCATTCCATTGTTAAGTTTATTCTTGCGTACCAAATATAACCTTAAGGTAGCTGTTGGCCAGAAAGATTAATTCATTTAATTATTAAAAAAAAATGCATTTATTATTCTTTTTGCTCACTGAAACTTCAGCTCACATGACAAATAAAACCATACCGGAAGAAAAGTAAAGATAATGGAGGCAGCAAGAATGAGTCAGGAAAAAAAAGACTTTCCGTAAACGAAAAGAAGTAACCTCGATGTATGTGTGAACGTATGTGTGAAAGAGAGACAGAGACAGGGAAACAGGTAAAGGGAGTGGAGGGGAGGAGGACAACAGAATTACGCTATGCCTTAGGCCCCAAAAAAGTAAAAATTAGGTCTAGGGCTTAACAAAGGATGGTAAATTTTTTTTGGATTCTTATAGTTGCCACCCCAAAAACTTTACGCAAATAAAATAGTCCCCACACCCATCACCCACCCCAACCTGTGCCCCTCCCCAAAGAAGGTGAAAATCCTGGTTCTGCCTTTTTTTTTTTTGGGTAGGGGTGGGGTTGTCATTTGTATTTGACCGCACTCCATGGCATATGACCAATAGGCCACTGGTGCTCAAGAGGTGGGCATAAGCTCCAGGCCTTCACACTTTAATAGAGTACTTCGATCTCCAACTCGTATTGGTGGAGGTAGAACATGACTTACCACAACAGAGCATATTCCAGGGTACAAGCCTGCACAGATGACTGCTCGGACAAGATGCTCATCATGGCTCCATCTATTGTAGTTTTCAGTGTTCTGATCAACTAGACCACCATCCTTAAGCAAACAAAAGAACTGCTTCCGAAGAGAGTCAATGGCTTTCAGAGTTTGAGCAGAAAGGAAATTTCTCCAACAGTACTCATAACCAGATTGATGTCTTTCAGCATCTTTCCAGCCATCATAAGCTCGGACAAGTGCAATATGGTCACTGTAGTCACGCGCAGAGAATTGTGCTTTTGCTGACTCTGCAAGCTGCAAAAAAAGTGAAAAAGAAACAAAAGGCGATTCCTCACTCCATTGTAGTTAAGAACCCATACTTGATATTAGTTATTAGTTAAGATTTTAACAGCCTCACCATCAACCAGCGACAGAACCCCCTTAAAATAATTTGAGACTGGAAGTCTGGTACAAGTAGTACAAGTTGTTCTCGGCATTTACATGTAGGAAAACAACATAACAAGTAGAGTGGCTTGTCCAAGTTTAAATTCTTACATATGCTTTTTCTAACTTCTCTAACAGTAGTCATAACGATTTTTTTTTTTTTGATAAGTCAAATTTTATACTCCAAATTTGACCTCAACAATCTCTGTTCCTACACTTAATACTCCAAATTTAAATGACCTATGGTACACTTATAACGTCATACTTTAGCTTATTCTGAATATTCAAACCCTAAATTATCTCACATTTCAATCAAAAGATGTGTATACAGAATGGAAGAAATATATCAAGTCTGGATTATTCAGAGCTCATCATGCTGACATGCAGGGAAGCTAAACAAAAAACGAGAATACATACTAAAACATATAAAGTCATCAATACATAGCATTAAACACAGTATGAAACTTACATCCTTCTTGTCGAATGGCATCAAGAACGGATCTCTGGTACTAAGGCCAGAAACAACGGTCATTATTGGATCTAGGCAGTTGAAAATAGCCCCAAATATGAGCATTTTCCCAAGTTTTGGCTCAACTGGAAGCATTGACAAGTTGCGTCCTGCAAAGAAACCAGTCACGGTTCTGTGGATGTTCACCAACAGCACTACACCATGAAACCACTTAGAAAAAAATTGTGTGTGTGCCCGTGCATGAGAGTAAAATTTCTATACCTAGCACAGTCAGATTTTCATTCTCGTCCAAAGCCCCAATGATGTTCAAGTATTCTACAGCATTTTGAACCTACAAAATAAGCATGATTCAGAGAACTAATATACAGAATCACATAAAAATAACAATGGCAAGAGAAGCAGAAAAATATGGGCTCATTATGAAAAGCAAGTATTTTAATAGCATACAAAAAAGAAGTGAGGAGACTAGCAAAATACATTCCAGGACAGTAAATAATATGCAGACACTGAGAAGCAAATTGAAATTGAAACTTACCGAAAGAGGTTCAGGTGGCTGCAATGCCCTAGATAAGAATTGTGAAATACTTCCAAGTTGTAAACTTTTGATTTGTAAACATAACGACTGTAATGGTGTCCTTAGGAGTTCTGGCAATTGATAATCAGCAAAAGCATCGTATACACATCTGGGATAGAGATGGTAACACTCACCAGGCTGAACCCGACCAGCTCTTCCCCTCCTCTATAAAACAGAAGTGGAAAACCAATATCAGCAGTCCATTAGATCAATCAAATCTCACGGTAAAAAGTCAACAGTGTCAAAGGAACTGTTAAACCCTGCATCAAAATTTTACTACTATATAACTAATAGATTATACAATATTTTATTTTGTGGCAGACAGAATGTGGGTAATCAATAATACTTCAAAATCTACATTACGTGTTACAAGATCTGTGAATATGTTTCAAAAACACCTTCATTTAGGTAAATGGGATGACCTGATCCCAGGCTCACAATTACAGATCCAAATCCACTCACTTCCACTTGCTTGTTTGAAGCTAAATGAACTTCAGTGAAGTCTAAGGGGTTTTAAAGCTCCTAGTTACTAGATACGACCACACCTACCATCAAACAATGCAAGTGGAAGATTTGCTAGAGGAAAAGGGATCATATCTCCATTTTTCACTTTTGAGGACATTTCATGTCAGTCCAGAACAAATATATGTACTTTAACTGAACCATGGTTTAAATTGCAGTTTAAATTGCAGGTATTACATAAATGTACCGGTCAACCTGAGTATGATAGGATCCAAACCAAACATTAAATAACTTCTTATTGAATAGGAAAAGAACACAATTTCTGATGCTGGATGATTTTTATGGAGATTTGGGAAATGAGAGATTAATGTAAATCATAACAAGTTAATCATGTAAACGAGTTAAACAAATGATTATATGTTTATAAAACATGCTGCAAGCAGGTCAGAGAGCTCAAACATAGTTGACCCACCAGATTTTTTAGTTCTTTTTGGGAAAAGTCCACATACCCCCCTCAAACTACCACTTGACTGTCAATGTCTCCCAAGACCAGCAAAAAGACAAAAATAACCCTACAAAATTTTCAATTAGACAAAAATACCCTTATAAATTCAAGAAATCTCCCCTTTGGCCAAATTTGCAAACCATCAAAACACTATACTGTAGCTGAAATCTCCTTCTATGACATCTTGCCTACTGAATCACAACCTCACCAAGATTCAACAAGACTCCATTCCAATCTGCAACTCAATAATCAAGACAGCACACGAAACCCAAAGTAATAGTTCCAAAATTCAACAAAGTGCGCTACAGGTGTTTGCATGAAGAACCAGTCCACCAACAACACACAGAAATTGAATTACAGACTTAAATTGAAGAAGGAATTTGGCAATCCTAGGCCATGCGTGGTGGCGACTCACTGTGTTGACGATGAGAGAGAGAAGGTTTCGATGAAGTTGTCATCCTTTTCTTCTTCTTTTTTTTATTATTATTTGTTTATTTTTAGTTTTTAGATTTTTTATTTTTATTAAGGGTATTTTTGTCATTGGGGGATATTGACAATATTTTGTAGTTTGAGGGAAAAATTGACAATCAGGTGGTAGTTTAAGGGGGGGTATGTGAACTTTTTCTTTTTTTTTTCAATCATTTCAAGACCCTTGGATTTTTGTTTTGTTGTTTTTCTTTCCTTCTGGGAAAAGGAAAAGAGTTTTGGGGGGATGGGGGGTTAGACCTGGTAAAAAAAAAGACAAAAAAAAAACCTACAAATTATTTATCCTGCCTGGACCCTGTTACCATCAACCAAATACACCCACAAATAAGCATCCACAAGATTGGGCACGCCCATGAGCAGAGTTTTTTTTTTTTTTTCTCCTATGCTCACCGATATTGCATAGTAACTAATGCATTTTATACATGGAAAAAGAAAAATTCACAACAAAATAAAAGGTAATTTCATGTCAGATATAATCTTAGAAACTCTTTTTTTTTATTATTTTAATAAGTATATAATCTCATAAACTAGATATGATAATTGACTAGTTATCAGAATAATCTTACTTGCCGAGCAGCAGCCTTTGATATCCAGGATGGTAACAAACAAGGAGTGTTATTTAGTGCATCATATGATGTCTCTTTGGCCTTTCCGCAATCAACCACATAAACAACATCATTGATGGTAATACTAGTCTCAGCCATGTTTGTAGCTAGAACTATTTTCCTCACTCCATCTTGAGGCTTATCAAAAATTAACCTCTGTAAGCAAAACAATATAAAAAAGGAATCAGGAAAGTCTGCAAGCATTAGGTGCTCATTCTTATCTGAACATGTGAATAAGATATGATGTAATACATGTAAGTGATATATAAGACAGTAGTCATCTTTCAGCACAAACTACCAAGAGTTAGTGGATACAAAATTCAAGGCAAAAATGAATACTTCAGAGACCGCAATTGGTAGGGTTACTCTGTAAACTATACCTCAAAGCGTCAGGTTTCCAATTAAACCAATCAGGTTGAGCCTGAGATTTTGAACCCAAATTGGGTTCCAGTAGGGCTTGGTTGTTATTAGGTTTAACTAACTTTGGATTAATTTATACAGAATTTTCATTTACTAGTATTTGATTAACCAAAAATAAATCTGACAATTAAGTAGGAGTTATACATAAGGGCAGCTATAATTCGTTGTTTTGGGATGCATGCCAGTAATAATAATTAAACCCAACTTGAATTTCTGGTCAGGTTCAAGTAGACAACAAAAAATCCTAATTGCCTTTTGGTGGTGGGATTCAGCATATCTATTTAACTTGGGTTGTGCTTTGCAAATTGGATATTGAAAAAGCTTATGACCACATTAATTGGGACTTTCTGTTGTACATGTGCTGCGGAAGAGCAGTTTTGGGAGGAAATGGTTTAGTTAGATAGCTCACTGCATCTCTTCGATGCATTTTTCTGTTTTGGTGAATGGCACTCCCTCTTATACTTTTAGTAGCTCTCATGATTTGAGACAAGGGAACCTTTTGTCCCCGCTGTTGTTTGTCACTATTATGGAGGCGTTGGGTAAAATGACCTCTATTATAGTGAGTGGGGTCTTGTTGTCTGGCTTTTCTGTGAGACTGGGAACATTGGTCGAGTTGATATCTCTCATCTCTTGTTTGCGCATGAAGCTTTAATTTTGTACGGCTGACCTAGATCACCTTCGTCTTTTACGTAGTTTGTTCTTATGTTTTAAAGCTGCCTCGGGTTTGAAGATTAATTTGGCCAAGTCAAAACTGGTTCTTGTTGGTAATGTCAGTAACGTAGAAGGCTTGGCTAGGATTTTGGGATACAGGGTCTCCTCTTTGCCTATGAAGTACCTGGATCTTCCTTTGGGTGCGTCATTTAAAGCTAAATCTATTTGGGATGGCATTATTGAGAAGCATCAAATAAAAAAATTTGGGTTGTCTTGGCCCAAACCCAACAATAATGCACTTGTTACATTAAATAAGAAACTAAAAGAAAGAAAGTTAATGAGTAATAGTATAGTAAGAAATCCTCACATTCAAAATCTAGGATCTGTACAGTTAGGACACAAGGCAAGGCTTAGGGCCAGAGCTTCAATCATGGTGCACAGGTAATTTAAGGCTCAAGGTGTTGACTTTGAGCCCTTGCCTCATTAACCCCAACTGCTCCTCAAATCCACAATTAGCATATTGATTCGAATGAAAATAACTATCAATATACTTTAGAAGAAAATGATTCAATTTATTGGAAAATTTTGACATTTTCCAATAGCTTTCATGACAAGATGATAGTAATAAATATGCTTAGAGAAGACAACAAAGGATAAATAATTCAATAACCTGCTCAGAGCTGGCCATGGAACCATGGCAAGCAAGCAGCAACACCCTGCTCGGATCGCCCAGGAGAGGATGAGCTTGGAGCTGATCCTTCAATGAATTTATGTCATCCCAACCAGTCATAAAAACCAATACAGCACCAGGCCTTTCTTTCTTGACTATGTGGCAGAGCACATGCTCAATGAGGTTAAAACCAATTGAGTCAGGATTCCAACAGGATAAAGACTCCTGAGTCCGTAAGCTATACTCCTTAAAGTCAGCATCTTCAAGTGTAACCTGTTCACATGGATAGGAACATATAGCCATAGAACCAAGAGTGCGCAACAAAAACTAGATTAGCACAAAAAATTTGTATACCTCAACAGCAGAAGCAATCTGGCTCTTCCTCTTCCTTAAAGCTTGAGCTTGTTTCTGCATTTTCCACCCCTTTTCTTGACCATAATCATCAATTTGATTATACGTAGTCATCCGATATCCTGTCATTTCAATAATATTCTCCAGAAAATGTGCACGTACTGGATATGTAAAACCCTGGAATAAAAAAATAATGAAGGAAAAACACCCCACCCAAGATAAATGGTTAGTCCAGCATTCTTTACATTCGGATCATGTCATATTCTTTCTTTTCCTGATAGATATGAAAGTCCAAGGCAGCAAGGGGGCATTCTCCAAGTAAACACAAAATACAGAAGAGAAATGAAACAAACAGATGAAAAGGAATCAGCAGCAAGTAATTTTATCACCAAAAAAAAAAACACAAACGACAAGAGAAGATCCATCTAGTAAGAACCAATAAATCAAAGATCAGCTAATAGGATTTTGAGAATAATTATTCTAATCATGAACAGTTATGATATCTAAAAAAAATTGTTTAGGGCGATCTAAGTACTACAAACTCAATTCAACTCAACTAAGCTATAATTCAAACTAAACTAGGGTTGGCTCCATGGATCCTTCCTCAACTAATTGGGATCGGCTAAATGTTGTCATACTATTCACGCTAAGGTCATGCTCTCCATCACCTCCTACTGATCAATATCTTCCTTCACTGTGAAACTACACTGCAAACTCAATAATCAAAATCTCCAAGAAATATATACTTCAATAAATAGTTCACCTTAAAGCTTTAACAATGCTTCTAGCTTGAGGTATCAAGCAAAAATTAAACAAAAATCAAAGCAAATTTAGGTTTATAACTTTGAAAAAGAAGTTGGCTTTGCCAAAATTTCAAAAGTTTTCACTTCTCAATTTAGCTCATAAGTTTAACCTATTTTCAAAACTTAAGATCAAGCTTAGAGAGTGAATTTAAGAAGCTTTGGGGAAATAAATGTCAAAAGAAAGAGATAAGAATCTGAACCACTTCTTCAACATTCAATAGGGGCCATAATGCCCTCCAGCAAACTGTAACGCACTGTAAAGGCCATTAAAGATTACAACATAACATGAGTAGGCATAATGTTGATGATCTTAAATGAGCTGGCCTCATCAGTCCTTGATACACAACACACTTCATAAAAGCAAACAAGAAGATGAGTTACCCTGTTTATGAAGTTAATATTATAGTCATGGAGTACACAAAACTTCATCCTCTACCAACAAACACTTCATCAGTTGTGTTCTTATTATATGTGCTGCAATTGCTGATCGACTATATGTGGTAGATTTTGACATACAAATGATATAGTGATTAGAATGCTGAACTTACAGGGATATGCATTGTTGGAGCACCACCAAAGTAGGAAGAGAAAAGATCCGCATTGAGGGTTGCACTCATCAAAATTAACCTCAACTCTGGTCTACGAGGAAGGAGATCTTTGAGGACAATAAGAAGAAAATCTGGCATAAAAGCAAACAACGGTAAACAAAATATTTGAAATACTGATGAACAAAACGTAAATCAGTTCCAACGTTACCTTCATTCATTCCACGTTCGTGAATCTCATCAACAATAACATGAGTTACTCCTTTCAAATTTCTATCCAAAAGTAATCTCCTCAACAATATGCCAGTGGTGCAAAAAAGAAGGCGAGTGTCCCTTCCTTTCACTCCCTCAAGCCGAACTTTGTAACCAACCTTTCAGAAGGAGAAATATTTAATGTCCATCTGCTAATGAAAATTATTGACAAGCTTAAATTCTTGAAACAAGTCATAAGATCAGGGACAAAACTTACAGATTCTCCCAATTTCTCCCCTCGTTCTGCAGCAACTCTTTCAGAAACAGACATGGCAGATATTCTTCTAGGCTGAGTACATATAATACTACAGACAGATCCACGAACAGCTTCAATTTCAGATTCCAAGATGTATTGAGGAAGTTGTGTGGTTTTACCACAGCCAGTTTCGCCTGAGACAACAATGACCTGCAAAATTATATGTATTATTAATCACCTTAATCATTTGCTTAGTCCATTCATGTATATCAGCCAATGTATCTACACAGAAACCATGTAATAATCTGGTGGTACAAGAAATTGCATTCCTATCTATCCATACAAGGCAGTACAGATGGACTGACCAAAACAGGCTGCTCTGGGTCAAAGCAATTACAAAGTGCATGCTATAAAAGAAAACCATTCCGTATCACTAGCACTTCACTACTCTTTCTATTGAATCTCAATTCATTTCAGCAAATATGAATTTCTATAATAATGCTGTAAAGCTACGTTGCGTGCTCTTTTAGGAAGTGAAGTCCTCATATGCTTAAGGAATTCAGTTGTTACAGGAAATGCTCTATAGCCAAGTATGGTACAAAGTTGACCATGATCAAGAGCTCAACCATTTGTTCCGTAAAGGCAAACACAAATGATCTAATTTAGTAACTTATTTCAAATTGTTTATCTATTACTCAAATTCTAACAAAACATTATGTACTTTTATGCAAATGGATTTAAAAGAAAATATGGCCCTAGATGCAGATAATGGTAAAAACAATTCTTGTTGGTGTTAAGGTTTCAATTAGGGGTGTGCAAGTTCACCGCCTACCGCGTACCGACCGTGTACCGACCGAGTTTCGACCATCTTCGACCGCCTACCACCCACTGGCGGTCGGTAGGCGGAAGAAAAAAACTTTCTTCCGACATTTGTCGGTCGGTAGGCGAAAATGGTTTTGTACCGACTGCCTACCGACTTTAACCGACTTTAACCGACATTCACATTCTCATAATCAATATAATTGGAAATGAGAAAAATTCACATTTTGACAAATCTAATCATATTGTGCCACATCACTTTGTAAGAGTTTTTTTCGTAAATTTTTTTTAAAGTATTTATGATGTCACTATGCACTATGAGAATGTAAATGACCGACCTAATAGGTTTGTAAATGTGATTATGAGAATGTAAATTTGAAACAGGTTTTTATATTATTGGGCCATATTATATTTTGAAAAATATCCATAATTTTTGAAAATATTAAAAACCCTATTTTTCGACCCAAAAAATGCATAAGTTGCAAGGCCATAACCTAAAAATTGGCCCAAAAAGTGCATGGACCACCCCAGCCGAACCAGAAACTTGAATCGATTTAATCGACATTTCCAACCGTCATTACCGACTTTTTGTCGGTAATGTCGGTAGGCGAAACAAGCCCACATGCGGTAAAGTCGGTACAATTTTCGACTTTACCGACTGTGATTTGGCGAAAGACGAAAATGCTATTTTCGACACCGACTTAACCGACGAACACCCCTAGTTTCAATGGACTGCACCGAGTTGAGATGAATGTGGAAGTCCAGCATGTTCCATATGATTGTTCATTGCATTAGTAAGTAGTGAAAAGTAATTTTTTTTTTTTTTTTATATAAATAATCAAAATATCATTAAAAGCATAAAGCGCCCTAGGCATGCAAGAATTATACAAGAGAAAACACCTAACTAGGTGCAAAAAAAACAAATAAATCATGATAACTATTCACCAAAAGAGAAACAAAAGCAGTTGTCTAAAGATGTAAAGTATTGAAGAAAAAATACTTAAATTTCCTCTAAAGTCCTCTCACGGTCCTCAAAACTTCTGTCATTCATTTTCCTCCATAAACACCACCAAAGGCACGAAAGCACCATCTTCCCACAGTAGCACTCCAAGTGCTACCGACAGTCCACCAGCAAGCATACAAGTCGACTACTCATTTAGGCATAATCCAAGACAGCCCAAATCAACTGAAGAAAATATTCCAAATGGCACAAGCAACCTCATAATGGAGAAGAAAACGGTCCACAAACTCTTCATTCCTTTTACACAAGTAGCACCTATCGATCACAATGACGCACCGCTTTCTGAGATTATCCATGGAAAGGATATTCCCTAGGGCTGCGCTGCAGACCAAAGAAAAAAGGCCGCCCTCAAAAAAACCTTCATTCGCCAAACACTAATCCATGGGAAACGAAAGCCATCATTACAACCCATGACACTGTAGAAGTATTTAACAACAAACAACCCTTCTTTGGAAGGCACCCACCATAGTTTTTCTTCACCTTCCCATTTCACTCTAACTAAATACAAAACTATGAAGAACAAGGCAAAAACATCCACCTCTCAATCATGAGCCGATCTAGCAAAGTTCACGTTCCACTGAATGGAATCACCATAAAGCTCCAAGAGAGCACAATAGAAGGATCCTTTGTGCAAGCAATACCATAAAAATCTGAAAGGTTTCCTTAAGGGCCCTTTCCCCATACCAAAGACCATGCCAGAATCTAACCTTAAAACCATCTCTCACCTCAAATCTAGTATGACTTGAAAACTTTCCCCAACCCCTCCTAATATTCTTCCATAACCCCACCATATACGCCCCAAGAGGCTCATTAGAACACCACGCACCCCATGAACTTCCAAATTTAGAGTCCACCACCACTCTGCACCAAGCTTCTCTTTCAAGCCCATAGTGCTAAAGTCATTTTCCTAAGAGAGCACGATCGAACATCATCAAGTTTCGAACCCCTAACCCTCCTTCAAAGATTGCAAACAAACCTTAGCCCAGCTTACCAGGTGATATTTGAACTCTTCGCCAAGCCCACCTTATAAGAAATCACACTAAAGCTTTGCAATTCGGTAAGCAACACCCGTAGGGCAAGGAAAGGACATGAAGTAGGTAGGTAAATTGGAAAGTGTACTCTTGGTGAGGGTAACCCTACCACCCTCAAACAAAAAGATCCTTTTCCCACTAGCCAAATGACGCTCTATCTTCTCAATAACATCGTCCCAAATATGGTTGGCCTTATAGGAGGCCCCCAACGGTAGACCAAGTTACTGTAAAGGTAGAGAAGAAACCCCAAAAACCAAAATACAAGCCAACACATCCACATTATAAACATTTCCCACAGGAACCAATTCCAACTTAGCCAAGTTTTATCTTTAAGCCCGAAATAGCTTCAAAACATAAGAATAAGCACCGCTGATGACGTCTATGATCTGGGTCAATCCAACAGAAAATCTAAGTATCATCAGCAAATAAAAGGTAAGAGATATCAATCCCACCAACATTCCTTGTCCCCATAGAGAATCCAGACAACAAACCCCCACTCACTGCAGTAAAAATCATCATACCCAATGCCTCCATCACAATGACAAACAGCAAAGAAGACAGAGGGCCCCCTTGTCCCAAGCCAAGAGAGCTACTAAAAAAACATGTGGGAGTGCTATTCACCAATACCGAGAAATGTACCAATGAAATAAAATGAGCTATCCAAGAGCACGATTTCCCCCCAAAACTGCACCTCAGCACGTACAACAAAATATCCCAGTTAATATGATCATAAGCTTTTTCTAATTCCATTTTGCAGATAACACCCAGTTCACCAGATTTTATTCTACTATCAAGGCATTCATTGGCAATAAGAACAAGATCTAGGATCTGCCTACCTCAGATGAACACATTCTGCAACTTTGAAATAATTTTCTCCAACACAATCTTAAGCCTGTTTGCTAGAATCTTAACAATAATTTTGTAAATACCACCACTAGATTGATTGGGCGAAAGTCCTTGGGGTCAACAGGCTTCTCCAACACCATCTTCAAAATGAGAGCGAAGAACGTCGAATTTGGGCTTCTCTCAAACTTATCACTAACATGGAAGTCACGAACGACCTTCGTGATGTCCTCTTTTCAAATAACCCGGCAAGCTTGGAAGAACCCTATAGAGAAACTATCGGGGTCGAGTGCCTTGTCACCATTCATAGGTTTCACTACCTCCAACACATCCCCTTCCTTAAAATCTCTCTCCAACCAACTAGCTTCAACCTCATCAATAGGACCAAAAGAAAGATTGTCCGACAAAGGCCTCTAACTAAACTGCTCAGTGNGGCTGTAGAGTATCTGGCCCAAAAAAAAAAACCCTGGGATATCCTATTCCCGGTTAGGATATCCCTGTGCCGGAGAGAGGGCAGGGAGCACCCGGACCCAAACAGGGGTCTTCTCCCCAGAATGCACCGGAATCTCGCCGGTGAGATGCAGACAGCGCCGGTTCACCGGAATTTCGCCGGGGAGATGCAGACAGGGCCGACGAACACGAAGGGAGCTACGACCACCGAGACCCACTCACCAACAGTGCCGGCGACACGCAGACCTGGCCGACGACCACGATGACAGCCGGCGACCAAGACCGGAGCAACAGAGAACGCCGACGAGCACACCGACGAGACTGAATCGACCACGGAACCGACGAGACAGAGCACCGGAAGCCTCACTCCACCACCAGAGTCGTCGCCGGCCACCTCAAACGACACAAACCACCACAGAAGGCGCCGAAAACACTAACCACGGCGCCACCAACTTTTTTTTGATGAACCAACCACGACGATACCAACCAACGTCCCTGAAGCATGCTTTTAACTCAGGGAAAACGTGAGACAACACCAAACCAATCACTGTCGGAGTGCACCATGTCGGCAAGTTCACAATGTCGACGCCAGTGCTCTCCTAACACGGGCGTGAAGCCCAGAGCCGTAATCTCAGCCAACCAGGTTGTTTGTGAACGATGACAGAACCAGGGAAAGAGAAAAAGAGAGAGAAAAAAAAACGAAGAGGAAAGGAAGGAGAATTCTATGAGGAACGTATAGTATCAAATAACGGGATTAAACCCTAGGCTCTGATACCATGTTGTTAGGGTTATGTGAGAAAGAGGAGGCACGTTATATTGTTGTACGTAGCCTACCTCACACATATTATTATATAGGCTTTGAGAAATAATACAATGACCATAATACCCTCAAACCCTAATACATTATTCTAACAATATCATCTACACGTGGCTCTTCCAAGACGATCTTCTTCTTCCTCTCTACATTGTCAAACACCTCCACATTCCATCTCTTCAAATCAACTTTCAAAGCATTGAGCTTGCTAGCTAAAATGAAGCTTAGAGAGCCTTGGAAATGAAAGAGTCCCACCACTTTTTCACCTTGTCCACAAAACCCTCAAACTTTAGCCACATGTTTTCAAATTTGAAAGGACCTACTTCCCCTTAGAAAATCACTAAAGTCAAGGCGGATCTGAAAATGATCCAAACAAAGTCTAGGAAGCCTTCTTTAGGACACACCAGGAAACTGGGTTCCCATGCCGGAGAGACNAAACAATTTCTTGGGGCCAGCCGGCCGACGAAGCCGTAGTATTATCCGATCTGTGTGGAGCGGGCGCTTTACACGGGTCCAAAGTTTACTTGACAGGGGTGAGTTCACGAAGTGGCCCTGCCTTGGAGGGGTTCCTCGTCATCAAAAAAAAAAAAAAACTGGACAATGTGTTCGCTGATCTCCAACCGGTTGATAGAAATTGTACCATCAATCAACAAGGATTCAATGGAGTTCTTCCTTCTGTTGGAGTTAGCCATTTTGTGAACAACCTCTATGCATTTGTCACCCTCGTTTAACCACAAGACCCTAGATTTTTGCCTCCAACTCACCTCAAAAGTGGATCATTCTAACTCATTGACAACTTTTGCCTTCTTCATACTCTCCTCAACTCATAAGGCCCTCTCTTCTTCAATGATATCATCTACACGTGGCTCTTACAAGAGGATCTTCTTCTTCCTCTCTACATTGTCAAACACCTCCACATTCCATCTCTTCAAATCAACTTTCAAGGCATTGAGCTTGCTAGCTAAAATGAAGCTTAGAGAGCCTTGGAAATGAAAGGGTCCTACCACTTTTTCACCTTGTCCACAAAACCCTCAAACTTTAGCCACATGTTTTCAAATTTGAAGGACCTACTTCCCCTTAGAAAATCACTAAAGTCAAGGCGGATCTGAAAATGATCCAAACAAAGTCTAGGAAGCCTCCTTTAGGACACACTAGGAAACTGGGTTCCCATGCTGGAGAGACAAGGAATCTATCAATTCTAAACCAAGAGGGTGATTCCCAATTTTCAACCAAGTAAAATTTTTGTCAACAAGAGGAAGGTCCATCAGGCCTCGATAAAAAATGAAGTCAGAGCACTCCATCATAGTTGGGCATAAACAAACTTCTCCCAATCTCTCACTGGAAAATCGGGTAACATTAAAGTTACTCCCAATGCACCACGGCAAATCCTACCAGCTAAGCATACCAGCAACTCATCCCAAAGAAGCCTTATATCCCTATCCGAATTAGGTCCATAGACTCCCACAAAAGCCTAGGTGAACTGATCTTCAACGTTTCTAAAAGTGACAACCAATGTGAATTTCCCCATACACTCATTGATTTCTCCACCACCCTCCTATCCCACATAATTAAAACACCACCTAAAGCTCCTCTAGAGTCCAAACAACACCAATCCACATGATAGCAACCCCACAAACTACGCACAACACTACGAGACATGACTTCAAGCTTAGTTTCTTGACAACAGACAATATCTACCTTCCACTCTCTTAGTAAGTTTCTCACTCTCAAACATTTGTCCCCCTCATTCAACCCTTCACATTCCAAGATAACAATTTAGGCTTCATTAATAACTAAAAACCCCCTTTTCATTTCATTTACCACGGCTCAAGTTCTCACCTTTTGAATCATAATTGATGGAGCATTCCAACCTTCTTAACTTCGTATTGCCTTTGTTCCCAAATTTAGAATTGGAGGCCGAAACCTAATGACTATGACTAGCTTCAATACCTGTTAGAATTACCATAAACTGTCCTCAAAACCCACACACGAGACCCCCACAACCCGATGGATCTCCTTCACTCTTTGCAACACCCAATATGAGTATTCAAAACTTTAGCAAGAATTTCCCAACACCGCAAGGGGATAGGAGTTAGAGGAGTTCAAAGAGAGGCTTCCTCGCCATTGAAAAGATCCACGTCCCCACAAAGTGACGGGTTGTACACAAGCTACCTATTCCTTCCACCACAACCCAAATCCATCCCGACCAAGGCAGACAGAGTCGTTCCTTTCCCCATATCCCCAATAACATTAGCCTCCCCCACAACACCCGCAAAGAAATTAAGAACACAGGGAACAAAGATTGGTGAAGAAGGTATACTCCCCTTATTGATAGCAAGAGCTCACCCAGCCTCACATTGTCTAGGAAGGCAACCCCCAACAAGCCCCAAGGCAAAAGCACCAATATCTAGGTTGTCTATCCAGCACCCAGACTAAGGTCTAGGCATACTACCACCCAAAGGCCCTAAGTTGATATCAGGGCTAACCACGGCACTACCAGATGCCTCCATGCCACAAGGACCACAACACCTCCACGGCACCTTTGACCTATCACCATTGGCAACATCTAAATGATTTTGAGCACCTTCGGCAAGCTTTGCAAAGCTTTCCTTACTCCACTCCACAAGGACTGCAACATCTTCACGCCGCCTTCGACCCATCATTGTCGACAACATCTGAATGATTTTGAGAGAACCCCAAAAACTCGACAACACCTTCCACAAGTTCTACAGAGCTTGCCTTACTCCCCTCCACATGCAATAGCAACCGCAGAACAACACCAAGACCCGGCACTGACCCAAAAACAACCTTGGAAACACCGGCACGGTCCTCCCCTGCCAGCGATAGGGGCCAGCAGCCGCGACGGCTGAATCACTCTTTGCTGCCATTCCTTCAGGTTGACCCAAGTGAGCATCTACCGTGCCCCAGCCCAACCCAGGGCGCCCCAATCTAGAAGGCACAACACCCTTCGTTTTTTTTCAATTTCAACAAGCGTGACTTGGGCTTTAAGGGGAGCTTAGCACGAGCTCCCCCCGAGCCCATTGGGACCTTACCCTTTAAATCTTGGGTTGCCTGAAACACTAGTGTAGGACATTTTGGCAACTGTGTGTTGGGCTTGGGTGTCCAGCTTTGGGCTGGGACCCAGCACCACAAAGCCAACTTTAAGACCCTAAAAGCAACGAGCCACATCCATATTGATACACTTCAACGTCTCTCTAAGGGTGAAGAAATCAAGACTTTCACCAAAATTTTCTTCAAATCTTGGTCAGACTCCACCAGTGTAGAAGCTGGGATTTCCTTCATACCCTGACACACCTGCAAACAGCAGCCCTCCAATTATTGTATGTCCCAACAGCGCAACCAAATTGGCCTTCCCAGAATCTCCCGTCAATAAGGAACAGACTGCCGGAGACTTCAAGACCTCTACAAACAGCCTTTTCCCCCCTCCGCCAAAGGTGTCGACATCGACAAAGGATTGCTCTTACCCACGCCTAGCGACAAACGGGCGGCAAAAGATGACAGGAAAAAGTTAACAACCCAGCGCAGCTCCACTGCAAAAGTCCTCCACCCTTCGCCATTCTCCCTTCCGACACAAGGATGTGACCCCTCCATCTGCCTCATCCGTGCTTCTCCGTGACCAGGAAACGCACATGCTTGTTAGAGCAGCGTTGGGCAAGGACAGCAAGGGAGCCAGCTCTGGAACATCTCCAGAACACCAACGAATCTCTCGCAGCAGTTCCTCTACAGTGGCTAGCAACCAGCGGCTCACACCCTGCAACTTTCATGAATCCGAGCCCCAGAAGATCTACCCCCCACCATCTCAAACGTTTTGGATTCAATTGAACAACACCTTAACAACCCCATAACTCTAATCCATTCTCAAACATAGAACACCTAATGCAGTGTGAAGAAGAACAAAACTCTTGACAATAACAGACAGCGGACACACTACCACCCCGCCGCCAAGTTGCAGAGAACTCTCCTCCCATTTTGTACTTGCTCCTATTAATTTTATTGCCACCCTAAATCATTTTTATTATTCCCAGCACTTTTAACAAAAAAAAAAAAAAATCCATAAGGTTGCAATAGATATGGCAATAACTTATATTGATGGAATAAATGTAGCAAAATCATAAAACAGCAATGGTATAGATGTCTTAGTCTCAATGAAATTATTTAGGGGTTAGATAACCAAAATGCCAAAAAGTGCATCTCCACTTTTGCACAATTTACACACATCAGCAGACCCATTGCATTGTATTAGACTTCAAGGAATACCAACAATAAAAATCATGATAGTAGAAATGAAGTCCTCTTCAATGTGGTATTCTTACATTCATAATGTCCATATCAAGTGTAAAAACAATCTTCCATCACCAACTAGTAACCCCAGAAATACCAGAATCAGCAATACAACAGAAAAGGCAAAATGCCAGAGCTAAAGGAATAAAATGATAACTTGTGATTGAGATTTTAGACATTAATTAAAAAAAACGTAATAGATTAGTTGTTGAGTATAAAGTAATGCATCAGATGCATCCTTTGGTTGAAGAAAAAATAAATACCAGCTTGATTGAGGAAGCGCACACACAACAGAGGCATACCTTGATGCAACACTGATATAAGTGCAACATATACTAGCAACAGCACATAGAGAATCCTCTAATTCCAATAAAACTAATCCATGGATGAAGAAATAAATAAATGTCTGTAGCAGATTGGGCACACAAACGAAAAGGATTCCAACATATAACAACCCTAAAACGTCTATGAGATAGTCTAATTAATTTCTTCTTGAAGGCAAACTCGTACTTGTAAAGGAATATAGGTAAGACACTCAACCATGATCTACAATAGTGAACATGAATCATGCATCACCTGATTTTCAGAAATGGCTTTTAATAATGCATCTTTCTCTTTGAATGCAGGGAGACTTCTACGAAGTTCAAGCATCTTTTGCCCTTCAGGAGATTCCTATAGAAGAATAGATATTAACAAAATACTTGCAGTTATTTACAGGTGAAAAAAAGGGGGAAAATGCAATGAAAATGAGTGAAAGCCTCATTACTATTACGTCAAAAAGTAAAATACAATGAGAACGAGCATACACCAATCAATTGATTACTCCTTATACAAACCAATTATTGCAAGAGAAAAACTTATTAACATGAAACAGAGACTTCTTCATTAAAAAAAACAAATATAATGTATTAATAAAGTAAACAGGCATAAGTGAGCACCATATGCCATATAGTCAAGGGTATGAGAATGTGCTAATAGTTTACCAAAAGAAGATAAC
>FXXK01000781.1:0-14359 GCA_900184695.1 Betula pendula | reverse complement strand
AATATACAAAATATTTCTTAAAAATAAAAACAAAAATATTTTCCAAAATGAAAATAAACCAGGGTAAACCTAAGTTTAATTGAGAAAGAGCCACATCTCTAATTAAAAAAAAATGACCAATACAATGCAAACGCGCATGCCACAAAGTCTTTAAGAAAGTATTGAGAGAGAGAGAGAGAGGACAGATTTAGGATAACTACAGCAAGAAAGGGCTGTAGGATAACCACAGCAAGAGGTAGGTAATCCAGAAAGTTTGTTAGTCTACAAACCTGCCATTCCTGTTGCTTATTTCGCAATTGCAAACTTCTCTGTCGGAGGATTTTCTCCATGGCAACACTAATCTGTTTCAAGGGCTCCTGCTGCTCATAAAGCCCCTCATCAGTAGCAACACTTCCAGCGCTGCTTGATCTTGACAAGGAATTATCTGAGAAACTTCCAACACGCATAGATTTTTGAGAAAGATAAGCCTTGAGATGAGCATCTACTTCTCTTTGCAATCCTAAAGGTAAAATCACCTGTTTGTAGTCAAAAAGTAAGTAAATCACACTGGCTTCACTAAGATGCAAAATTTAATACCTTCAAGAAATATGAAAAACTTCCTAGGGTTAAAAATGAGAATTGCCCATCTCATCCACAACTAAGAGACATTCAGGGCAAGCTTTTCACAAAAATGCTCATAGAGAAGCAAGTCATCCCTTATCTATAAACATAAAGTAAATGACATTGAACAGTTAAGGGATAAGGGTGAAGATGCAAGAAAATACCTCTCTCTGTGGACGCCTATCATCCAGGTCAGGTCTGTAATTTGGCAGAGGGACTTTACTAAAGACGACAACTTTTGCATATTGATGGCTGCCAAAACAAATTACACTTAAAACACAGAAGAGATATAATTATAGGTTGCAAGATTTCTATATATACTTAATCAGATACCTATGTAAACCCATTCTGGTTGCCAGCACTGAGAGTTGCTCAAAATCACGTCTATCTTTTCTCTCCCTCGACGTCACTTCTTGCTCGTCTTTGTTGCGAAGCAGCATTGTCAACTTCCATCTCCACGCATCAATGTTATCAAGGGTTGAAGCACACTGCTAATAATAAATCAACATTGAATAAAGACAAGAACCCTTTCTGTCAGAGACACATTTTTCGCACAAAAATATATAAGCAGCATGCATTAACAAGTAGAATGATGAAAAATATGACACAACATCAACAATGCTTATATACATTCCTAAATAACAGCCAATTTGAGCAACGAAATACATTAAATATCGTTATAAGCCATAAAATTTGAAACATTCACAACAACTGACCCCAAACATCATAGACCATGCATATCATATGGCACTAGATATGCGTGTGGTAAGCACGTAGATCAAAGAAGAGATGTAAGAGCTGCAAGAGCTGGAACTGGAATCCCCGAGTGTCCTTATAAAGCATCCCAAGGTTCAAAAACATCTTTTAAGCCTTTAAATATGTGTTCAAATGAAAGAGCAAAACTCATGTACACGTCTGGAATCAATCAGTTCTGCCTTGGGTTCAGTTTCATGTATCAAGTGTCTGTTAATACAATACAAAAGAACATGATAACCAAAAAAAAAGGATTTGGCACATACTCCAATATGCTTTAGGGGTCAAGGTCTCATCTCCTTAGCCAGAAAATTTAAAAAGGATTTATTTTTTCACTCGCAAGAAATCTTAAATATGGAACCCAGAGATCACATGCATATAGGACATGGTTTCTCTAATAAATTATCCAATAAATTGGATGAGATACCCTGAAGCAACCTAAATCCACAATCCAAGCATTAATTCAATTTAGACTAAGTTTGTCCATAGCAACATAAGCAATATGGTGTTTTAATGACAAATGTAGACTAAAAAAGTTAGCATTCACTATACAGTGTAAAAAAAAAATCCCCCATGAAGTTTTGCAATGTTTTTCAACATATGAATTGAAAGTAGCAACAAATCCTTTCTGCTACCTTGATCATACATGTTCATCAAACAGCAATATATGATCACATGAATATATTAAGTAATAACGAACAGGAAAACTAGCATACAAATCTCATCCAGGTCCAGGAACTGATCAAGGCGTTCATATAATACAACCTTAACTCTATATCTTCGAGCAACAAGCATCCTTAAGAGTGTTAAAAATTTTAGTAATTCGAAAGGTTCTCACAAATAAGTCTGCAATTCAATTGTATATATCAGAGTTTTTATCAAGGCATTTGTCGCCTCACTTTTTTATTTTCCAATACCCACATTTTGTAAACTTAGGTTAGGAATTGGTTTATAAAAGGAAAAAAAAAAAATTAGGCCCTGGGTTTTCACAAGTTTAAGCTTGCTCCCAGGTTTTCAAAAAAATAAAGAATCACTACCTAGGTTTAGTCACTTTAAAAATCACTCCCTCCATCAGTTTTTCATCCAAATTGTTTTTTTTTTGTTTTTTGATAAGTAAGAGAAAATATATTAAAAGCGCAAAAGAAGCGTAGCCCTAGCACACAGGGAGTATACATAGGACCGCCTAAGAAGGGGAAGAGAAAAAAAGTAGACACGTCAACTAAATTGTTGGCGAAGTTTCTATCACGTCAACTAATCACAAGTCACCCTCAACCATATAATAAAGCAGACACGTCATACCCATTACTCCCTGCGTAATTCCACTAATATCCTTTAAAATAATAAAATTACAAAACAAAAAAAAAACACCTCTCTTCATCTGTAGGGTTTGAGGCCGGCCTCCATACCCATAGAATTGGGTTTTTTTTACTTTTTCATTTTTATTATTTCTTTTCCTTTTTTGTAATTTTATTATTTTAAGGGTATAATTGAAATTTCACAGGAAGCAATAGGTATGACATGTCGACTTTATTACGTGGCTGCGGGTGACTTGGTGACTGGCTGATGTGGTAGAAACTCCGTCATCAATTTGGCCAGAAAAGCTAACAGAAAGAGTATTTTTAAAGTGACTAAAGCCTAAGAAGTAATTCTTCTTTCTTTTCTTTTCTTTTTTAAGCATAAGGGTGATTTTTTAAACATGTAAAACCCCAGGGACCAATTTTCTATTCTCCCCTTATAAAACAATAACAAGAGGAGAAAGCAGCCAAAAGTTGAAAGAAAAGAAGGTGTGGAGCCCTCTAATCTAATCTAATTCTAAGATTAAACCATCAAGGAAAACAATATTGAACCTAGAAGCCATGTGAAGGAAAATTGAATTAGCAATCTATAGTCTTTTGTGTGCAAGATATTCACTAGTATTAATGTTGGAAGCCACTAATATAATTGCTTATGGATACCAAGTTCCGAAACAATATCTACATAATGCAAAATTGAACACAATATACTCTGAATCAACAAAATATGATCATCTGGTGGCCAAAAGACCAAAGGAAAATTGAAAAAAGAAAAATAAAAGGCAAAAATTAAATCTAATTTATCCAGTAAAGTTTTTCCAGAAAAATTAGGGGGCAAAAGAAACAGAGAGAAATTAAAAGAAAAAAGTAAAGAAGAATTGGATTCAACCAAAAAAACCACAAATATAATGGTTTCCGCACAAAAGAAAAGGTGTGCAATCATTTGGCTGAATTTTATTTTCTTAGTAACTAAACAGCAAAAGGTGTAGGATTTCTTTTTTCTTCTTTTTCATGGATGATCAAAGTAGTAAGAATTCACATCTCCTTCCCTTGACTTTCTCAGCTACTCAACAAAGGGTTACTGAGAGCTTATGGTTTGGGCTATCCAATAAAAATCCCACTTTTTCTCGATCACTCACAATCCAAACCTCACTCTAACAAACTCCAAAACCAACATCACATACACTTTCAAAAATCAAAATGGTAGTTCAGAAAACTACTTCCCTTGTTTCCAAAAGCTAAATTCTCTGTTCCAAAAGCGAATATACACTTCGAATGGCCAACCAAGCATTTCCAAACTCAACAAAATACCATAAACCCAATACACATAACCCAAATTCCACAAAATGGGGGAGCCTAAAACTGACCGATTGCTGCTGAGCCGGCCCCAACTCGCTGTCCGACTCGTCGCTCGAGACGTCCTGGTACGCGAACCGGCCGTAGCCCGAGCTCTGCTGGTTCCACAACGGCCTAGCGACCTTCTTCTGCCTCACCCTCCGGTCCACCTCGACCGCCGAGCATGTGAACCGCGGCCTCGAGTAGGGCCGCAAGTGCGAGTTCCCAAACCCCGGGAGTCGATACCTCGTAAAGAAAGGTAAAAGTGAAGGTCTTAGGGATTTGGGGGCTCTGAAGTAGGTTTTGGCGGTGGGTCTGAGAGACATGGAAAGTAAAGGGGTTGTGGAGGTTCTGATATAGCCCTGGAAAATGGCTGAGTAGGGCATGGTAGATAGGTGTTTGTATGTATGCCTGAGCGAAAGATAGAGATAATAGAATTTGCGAGAAATGTCAGTTAAAGGGAGTTGGTTGACAAATGCTGATATTAGGGTTCTGTGACACTGGCGGAGTGTCACCGTTTCTTTTGGTGGCGATTGGAGAGAAGTAGCACAGAGGTTCTACCTTGGTGGCTGGGGTTTTTCCTTCATATATAGGTTTGGTACTTTTGTCAGACTGATTTTTTTTTTTTTTGGGTTAAACTGGCTCCAGATGTCTAAGAATTCTTGGCTGGTTGACGGGCTGTAAAATTATATACTTTTTTAAAAAAAATAAATATTCTATCTTTAATTTCCAAAATACTAAAACATGCTAAATTTATGTGTCTCAATACTTTTAAAATTATCATTTAATTAAAATTAATAATAATTTATAACAAATATAATGATAATTTTAAAAAATACATCATTTTTAGAGAGATACAAAAATAATATTTAGCATTACTCTAGACATAAAAAAGTATTTGAAAATAGTAATGATACGTGTTTTCCTTGCGTCCTTCAAAAATGATGTGCCTTTTTAAATTATTATTAAATTTATGATATATTAATATTAAATTTTGATCCAATAGAGATTTTAAAAGTCACATCAATTTTGAGTAGATATAAAAAAAACATAAGAGTAGCATGTATCATTAGTCGTTTAAAAAGAGTAACCATACATGTTTTTTTTTATCTCGTAAAATTGATGTGACTTTTAAAATTATTATTATATTTATGATAAAATGTGATTTGTTTTCTTTTAACATTTGAGATTTTACATAAAAATAATTTAGTTATTTTATACAGTAAATTGACACTAAAACTTTCAAATAGAGTCTGAATTTTCTAAGTAAAGTTTAAGGGATAGTAATATACATTACGGATGATGATTATAGTGGGAAAGTGTTAATTTACTTTTTTTAATAGTGAAATCCAGAAGGGTTAAACCTTTTGTATTTGTGTTTAGAAGAAGAATTTTAAATTTGCAAATTGCAAAAATTGATGAGAAATTGATGCCGTGAAGATTTTGTTTTGACGATAATAGGCAAAAAATGAGGATTGAAGTTGTAACATAATTACCACCAAGGGTGGTAGTCTAGTGGTAAGCAACACAAACCATGGGGCTAAGGACCCAAGTTCAACTCCGAAAATGGGAATCACTTGGGAAACCCTGCCATGGGGAGTTGGGTGCTGCTAGTGCCCTTGTGGGCGGGAATAAGCTATGACTCGTCGGTCTTGAGAGAGCGCCTGCGGTTCCCTCCGTCTAGGCCTCCTGGAGCGGCGCCCGCGGATTTGGTGCTACTATGGTCACGCCCAGGTAGAACAGCTACGTTGGTCTCCCCGCCAATCCTTTTTAATTAGAAAAAAAAAAAAAAAAAAAAAAAAAAAAAAAAGTTGTAACATAATTCAGGGAGAAGTAAAATAAGAAATTGGAAAAAGAAAGGCCCCTAGCTGCCCCCAAAGAAAACATAGGATTACTCTATAAATTAGAAAAATTATTCTCAAAACTGAAGTGGGAAACTAAGCCCACAAGCAAGACTTATATAGCTTAAGCAAACTGACTTTTTGCCAAAAAGAGCAAAAGGATAATTATTACATCAAATTAAATTGAGGAATAAAATAAAGATCCTGCAAAAAAAAATGTAGAAATCCGATAATGAAATCACTACAAAAATGCGAAAAAAAAATTCCTAAAATAGCAACAACAAAAATAATTTAAATAGTGATTTAGAGGAGAAGACAATAGATTTTGGGCCTGAAAATGGCGCTCACTAAACATAGCTAGCTGGCCACAACATGCGCGTCGAAAAGAGCTTTTCATATTTGGGTCATATGCGCAGTTTTAATACTCGTAGCAAACATTATGTTCCATTTACTGCCGAATGTGCAATAGTGCCCCAATTATACTTGATTCTACCAATTCATGTCATTCTTGCACTAATATTCTCTATCAAGATATTCCAACACAATTAGTTCAGTATTTATCAACTTAGTGTCTACCGATTCTTGAGTATTAGTCTCCTCGGGTTAGGAAGAACTTGTCTTCAAGTTCAAGTGACCGTTGTCAACATCAACAAAATAAAAAGTCTAGTGTTTCATGTCGAATACGCAAGAGATCTTCAAATGACTTGGAAGATGAAGTCGGTACGCATTGTCGTTTATCTTCTATAATACCTCACAAGGCTCAATCTTCCTATCCCACAACTTGCTATACCCATCAACAAGGAAACGATCACGTATGAGTACAACTCAAACCAATTCTCCAACCTGAAAAAGTTACATTGTGTTGGTGTCTGTCATACTATGCTTTGTACTTGACATTGTTGTCTTCTATCACATTCTTCACTTGGTCATGAACTCCTTGGAGATAATCTGCAATCTCATCAGATTTAATGCTCAAACAACCAATGCGAAGAATTGGCACTAGATCCAATACTTCTAACACATTCTGCCCATACACTATCTCAAAAAGGCTCAGTTAAATAGTATATTCTTGGATTGGTTATAAGCGAATTCGGCCTGTGCTAAAGTCAAGTCTCATTGCTTTAGCTTATTTCCCAATAAATCCCTCAAAAAATTTCTCAAGCTTCAATCCACCACATCAGTCTAACCATTTGTTTGGGAGTGGTAGGCACTACTGAAGGTAAGCTTGGTCCCCATCTTTTCTCACATATTCTTCAAAAAATTACTCATGAATTTCATATCTCAGTTTGAGGTAACAGATCTCAGGATTCCATGCATATGGACAATTTCCCAAAAATAAAGGTGAGAAATCTGGGTGGCATCCATCATCTTCTAGTAAGCTACAAAATGGATCATCTTAAAAAATCGGTCTACTACCACAAGGATAGAATACATGCTCCTCTGCATATAATGTAACCCCAATACAAAACTCATGTTGACATCGAGCCATTGGGCATCGAGCACCCGTAATGGGGTGTATAAAGCAACATTTACGAGGGCTTCCTTTGATCTCTAGCAAATAAGCATTGTTCCACATAACGTGTCACGTCATTAGTCAACTTTGGCCAATAATAATCTAATAAGAGCAATGCCAACATCTTGTCTCACCCAAAGTGAACATCTTATCAGAAATGCATATTTGTAAACCACAGAACAGATAACCGTTTAGCATAACATAATCATTGTGCTCACCTATAGACACCTCTTTATAATCTTCCTAAAGGTGTCGAAATCCATAACTTTGACACGCATGGTGGTGAGAAGTACAACCCACTAACTCATAGCATCTGCCACTCGATTTAAGCTCCCTAATTGGTGCCTTAATGAAAAAAAAAAAAATAAAAAGAAAGAAACTCTTGGAGGTAGCTAACTCACTTGGCATGTGTACAACTGAACTTTTGTTGGCTGTTGATATACTTGAGGTCTTTGTGATTAGTGATAAGGATGAACTCCTTTTGCACCAGATAATGACGCCAATGCTTAAAACACTCACATCCGGCTCAACAAAATAGCTAGCTAAAAAACTGTTTTGTTGAATCCTGTAACAAAAAATGCTAAAAAAAGCTTCATATCCGGCTCAGTAAAATAACCAATAATTTGCTAAGCTGCTACAGTACTCAGTAAAGTTGCTAAGCATGGTAGCTCAACAAACCATAATTTTTATTATAAAAAAAATCATTCAATCTTCTCTCCACTAGTAAAATAATATTATATCCTATCTCTCTCTCTCGCACGTCTCCTTCTTCACTCTTCTTTCTTTTTGGTTTTTTTTTTCTACACCTCTTCTCTATGTACTCTCTTCTTTTTCTTTTTTTCCTACGCCTTCTCTTTTCTTCATCTTTGTGTACTTTTTTTTTTTTATCTACGCTTCATCTATGTTCTTCAATGCTATTTCTTTCTATTGAATGATGCTATAAACTTGGTATTATATGCTTCTTCTTTTTTTCTTTTGTAAATGACAATTAGAAAAAGATAAAATTAAAAAAGAAAATAATATATATATATATATATATATATATATAATATATAATATATATATATATATATATATATATATTATATATATATATATTTATATATATATATCTGTGGTGTTGGACCATTATGAAAAAGATAAATTTTAAAAAATATGATCTTTAGTAAAGGATAAGGTTTTAAAAATATGATTGTTGGAGAAATAATAATAAAAAAAAAAAGAATAGATAATGAATATTTAAATCAAATAGTAAAAGTTAGCTAAAATCTTAGCCGAACGTAGGTTCTTTTAAAAAGTTATTAGTTAAAATAGAAAAAGTAATATTTTAGCTAAAATTTAGTCAAACATTTGTTGAGACAGATGTGAATGCTCTTAGTTAAGATATTGTGGCACAATCATGAGATCAAAGAGGCTTCTTGGGAGTTGGAGCAAGACACACACAACAAATATTCACATATGTTTGATGTTTGAGGTCCCCTTCATGGTTTTTATTTTGATATATGCAATATTTGTGAGCATGTGCATGGGGCAATGAGGTGGATTTATTGAGTATGAGGTATCAACTTAGTTTATCTCATTTTTTAGGAGACTTAAGACATGTTGCCAATACCTTGGGATTTGAAATGTGACTAGATTTACCATGTTTTATTTAAAATAAATAAAATAAAATAATAAAGGCATTTTGAAAAATCACACGTTAAGTGGAGGGTAATTTGGGAAATTTGTCTTTTTTATCAGAAAAAGATGAATTTGGTTAATAGATTACCTACATTACAAATTATTGAAACTTAATTAGGGTGCATTGCAATTATTTAGATATTAGAGGCAAAATCAGAAGACAGGTACAACTTCAGAGGGTAAAGTGTATTTTTTTCCCTAATTTTAAGTGTTTTGTGAGTATTTTATGTTTGAAGTTTATTAATACTTTTACTTTTTTGCTAAAAAAACAAAAAGCAAACTCAAATAGCATTATCAACTGAGCCTTAGCATTATGAAGATATTGATTTCTCTACTGGAGCCTTTTGGATTCAGGCTCATGGTTTACCTTTAGATCTTATGAATCTAGATACTGCTACTCGCATAGGCCAGAGTCTTGGTGATTTGTTGGAAGTGGATGGTCCCTTGAACGTGAGAGCGGGTAAACAAAGTTTCTTACGTCTTTAGGTTATGGTTAATCTCTCAAAGCCGCTAATTCTAGGCTTTACTCATCACCGTCCTCCTAAATCTCCAACATGGATTCAATACAAATATGAAAGGCTATCCGACTATTGTTATTCTTGTGGAAGGTTAGGTCATTTATCTTTTTATTGTCCTGTAACACCAAGACTTCCTGATATTGGTTGGTTTAATGATAAGTTACGTGCTAATCCTTTGCGTGATACTCGGGTTGAGGTTTTGAAGCCTTCTTCCTTATACTCTCAATCATCATCTTCCTCTGTTGGAGTTTATGATCCCATCAGAATGGATTCAAGGAATTTTAATCCAATGTTTCACTTTGAGCCCACTCAGTCTCCTAATCCGAGTCTTAGTTCTTCTCATAGTCTCACTCGGTCAATTCCGTCTTTCCCAGACATTGGTGCATTGGTTAACTCGACCCTCTCTTCTTTATTACCCTCATTTAATGAAAAGCTCCATCTTGTCAACTTTCAGCTGCCGAGCCTTACTTGCATTAATTCTTCATTAATGCTAACCCACGTTGTTGAAAGACAACAATCACTTCAGTTCACTTCTTCTGTTTCGTCCAAACCTCCCATTTTTCCCACCTTCTCTTTTGCTTCCACGTGTAGCACCTCTTTACTATCATGGAATTTTGGTTCTTTTGTAACTAGTATTCTTAACTTGTCTTCTACTAGCTCCACGTGTCCTCTGCCTCATCTTTCCTCTCTTTCCTGCAAATCCCCATCTTATCTTCCTAGTTCCACCGCCAAAAAACGTTTCCATCCTTATTCCAAAGAAAAGAACTTGCATGCTTCATCTTTTCTCTCTGATGCTCCTCTTTAGAAAAAACCTAAACATCTATCTTCTGATATTTCTCTAGTTGTTGATACTTCATCTTCTGATGAATCTCTCTCTGACATGGTGGTGGGTCTTTTGCCCCCATCGGAGCCTCAAGGAAAGCTTTAGCTTGGAATTGTCGGGGATTAGCCCGTGCTCCGACAATTTGTACTCTTTGGGCTTTGATTAGGAATCATAAACCTAATCTTCTCTTCTTATTTGAAACCAAAGTTCTTTCTTCCCGTTTTCAACACTCTCTTTTTGTCCTTGGTTTTTCTTCTTGGCTAGAGGTTCCCCTAATTGGCTTTAAAGGGGGGCTTTATTTGGCTTGGAAGGTTGGAGTTGACTTAGAACCTATTCGTCTCGATAGTTCTGGGATTTCTTGTCTGGTTTACTCAGAGCCTTCTAATTATCCGTGGATGTTGTCCTATATTTACGCTCCTCACACTGCTCAGAAACGTTCGATTTTTTAGTCTCATTTGATTGCTTTGGGAAATTCTTTTGGTAGAGCCTGGCTTCTGCTTGGTGACTTCAATTCTATTTTGTCTTCATCAGAGAAGAGTGGAGGTCACAGTTTTGGTTCTACGTCTTTCAATGACTTTGCGAATTTTGTGAATTCCAACGCCTTGGTTGACTTGGGTTTTGTTCGTAACCGTTTCACCTGGAGTAATCATCGACTGGGTGATGCTAACATCAAGGAATGTCTGGATCGTGGTTTGGCTAATCATGGATGGATGCATTTATTCCCTAATGCCATTATAAACCATTTTCTTGCTATCAAGTCAGATCACTGCCCTATTTTGCTTTCAACTATGGATACTTATCAAAATTTACCTAAGCCTTTCTATTTTGAGGCTTTCTAGATGAGAGACAACTCTAGTTTTTCTATAGTAGCAGGTGCTTGGCTTGCTCCTGGAGCTAGCTCTCCAGCTTTTTCTTTAAGCAGAAAGTGGAGAAATACCAAACAAGCCCTGAAAGTGTGGAATCTGCATCACTTTGGGCATATTCAGTCTCAAATTAAATCTCTTATGGCTGAAATTGATGCGATTCAAGCTAGTCCTTAATCTTCTATTAAAGCTGCTCGGGAGGTTATTCTACAAGGTAATTTACAGGAGTAGCTGTTGTGAGAAGAAGTTCTTTGGAAGCAGAAATCGCTGGAGCTTTGGCTTACCTGCACAAACCTCAACACTAAATTCTTCCATGCCTCTGTTGCTTGTCACCGCAGGTATAATTCCATCTCTAATCTCAAAGATCCAGATGGTATTAGAATAACTGGTAGAGATAATATCGGCTCCTACTTGGTGGATCATTTCAGTAAATTATTCTCCTCTTCTCATCCTGTGTTGGATTCTGATCTTTCTGATTTGGTTGACTGTGCTATTACTGAGGAGGAGAATTGTATCTTATGTTTAATTCCAAAAGAGGTGAAAATTTTCTAAACTTTACTGATCTTGGTCTTGATAAGGCTCCTGGTCCTGATGGTATGACTGGATTATTTTACAAAACTTATTGGTCTATTGTTAAGTCCAGTGTTGTTGCTCCGATTCAATCCTTCTTTAGGGGAGGTTTTATGCTCAAGGAGTTTAACCATACCAACATAGCTTTGATTCCTAAAGTTGACAATCCTTTTTTGGTAAACCATTTTCGTCCCATTAGCCTTACAAACCTGAATTATAAGATCATTTCAAAAGTTCTGGCCAACCGGTTCAAGCCTCCCTTGCACAAGATTGTTTCTCCTTTTCAATCTGCCTTTCTCAAAGTTAGATCCATTCAAGACAATACCATTTTAGCTCATGAGCTTTTCCATTCTATGAAACATAAACAAGGTAATGGTGGTTTGATGGCCTTNGAAGCTTGATATGAAGAAGGCTTTTGATTCCATGGAGTGGGAATTTCTTTTGCGCATTCTTTCTTTGCTTGGTTTTCATCCTATTTGGATTAATTAGATTCAACAATGTATCTCAATTTCTTCTTTTTCCATTATGTTGGATGGTGCTCCCTTTGAAAATTTTGTACCCTCTCGTGGTATGCGGCAAGGTGATCCGTTATCTCATTTTCTTTTTATATTGGGATCGGATATTCTTTCTTGGTTATTTCTAAGGAAGAACAGCAAGGGTTGTTGCATGGAATTAAAATCTCTAGTCGTTGTCCTTCTATTTCACATATTTTCTTTGCCGATGATGTTATGGTTTTCTCAAGAGCTAATCTACGGGAAGCCACCTCTATTATGCTCTGCCTTTCAATTTATTCTAAATGGTCTGGTTAGTGTATCAATTCGGCTAAGTCTTCTATATTCTTCAGTAAAAACAGCAGACCAGCTTCTAAGTTAGCAATCAATAATATTTTAAAGTTACCTCATATTCCTGTCAAAGCTAAATATTTGGGTATTCCTCTCTTTATTAGCCATAAGAAGCAGGATTCCTTTTTGGAAATTAAGGACAAAATTTTTGTCAAAATTTCTGGATGGAAAGCTAAACTTTTATCTCAAACAACTCGTACAACTTTGGTTAAAGCTGTTGTTAATGCTATTCCTTCTTATGCTATGTCTACTTTTCTTATGCCTAAGTCTTTCTGTAAGGCCATTGATACTGGTTTACGTAAATTCTGGTGGGGTTTACAGTAGGACAAACGACATTGTCTTACTTTTTTGGTTTAGGATAATATTTGCCAGCCCAAAATGACCTCTAATCAACCCCTTTTTTGGGTGGATGTTCTCGGAGCTAAGTATCTCAATAATGGTGTTTCCTTTTTGAAAGCCTCGGATTCTCCCCTTTCATCTTGAATTTGGAAAGGCCTTTTGAAGAATATGGAAGTTGTTGAGAGAGGTGCCTGTATTTCAATCTCTAATGGCTTGAATGTGGATATTTGGGATTCTCCGTGGATTCCTTTGATGCCTTCTTTCAAACTAGTGCCTAATGATAATTTGGACAGCCTTTTCCTGCTTTTTGTGTTTCAGATCTTATCCTTCCTGGCTCTAGAAAATGGAACTTCATGCTTCTTCAAGATCTCTTTAATCCGTTTACAGTGTAGTGTATTGGGAGCATTCACCTGCCTCAATCGATCTCCTTAGATAAATGGAGCTGGGTTATTTCTCCTTTGGGGATTTTTTTTCTATTAAATCAGCTAAAAAAAGCTTCTATTCTTCCCGTAGGCAGAGTCTCCCCTTTTTCTGCTAAAGTGTGACATAGGCTGTGGGGTTTAAAGATCCAAGCTCGTCTTAAACATCTTCTTTGAAAGATTGCTTGGAATATTCTTCCTTGTCATGGTAACATTGGAAGATTTGTAGCAGCTATAGCTACTGAAGTGTGACATAGGCTATGGGGTTTTGTCCCTTCTGCAAGTGCTCCCTTGAAACTTTTAATCATATTTTCCTGGAATGTCAGCTTACTAGATTTCTTTGGAGATCTTCTTCTTGGCCTTTGAACTCTTCTTGCTTTGCCAACAGACCTATTTCTGATTGGACTTTGGTCATTCTTGATCTTGTGTCCTGGCTTTCTATTCCTAAGTGTGAGGTTCGGAAGTTCCAGCTCTTTGCTGTCCTTACTCTGGATCTCATTTGGATTTCCAGAAACAAATTGGTTCATGAAGCTATCATTCTAGTTCCGGATAAGGTCCTGCTGCAACTCTGTCCTGCTGCAACTCTCTTCGTCAGTTTCTCACCATCTTTCAGCCTGGAAGGACACTGCTCTTCCTTCTCTGTAGGTTCCTCCTCTTTCAAGATGCTTTAAAGCAAATTTTGATGTGGCGGTCTGTGACTCCTTTTCGGTTGCAGTTGCTGTTATTAGTGATTCTACTTTGGCTTGCTTGTTCTTCAAGCTTGCATAATATTTCTCTTGAAGGGGACTTTCTTTTAGTTATTCTTGCTTTAAATTCTCCTACTTTATTTTCCTCTTGGAACTGCTGTAATTTAATTTATGACTTTTGCTTAGTTTTAGATTTCTTTTAAAGCTGGAATGTTTTGAAAGTTTCTCGAAGTACCGATTTATAGGGCACATTCTTTAGCTAAATAAACCGTTTCCCATCTTGTT
>FXXK01000780.1:134831-146783 GCA_900184695.1 Betula pendula | reverse complement strand
GAACTTCACAATTATATATATTATATATATATATATTATATATATATATATATATATATTTATATATATATATAATATATATATATATATATATTCATGTTGATCAGCAAAGTGTGGCCTGATGACGGCCCCACGGAAATTCCGATGTACCATTGGTCACCACATGCACGTTGACGCGTAATAGAGCCAAACATTATAAAACAAATTAAGAGGAACATCAAACATGTGCAATGCACCCACAATAATACAAGTGATTCATTCATTCATTCTGAAATTAATTAATGCTAGAATTAATTTAAAATGCACCAATTTTCACTGCTGGGTTGGTACGACATCATTTTCTAGCATAGTCTCAATCAACCGTCAAGTGAAGCAAACGAAGATCCACCATTAATCACAGCCTTTTTGCTCTTTTCACTCATTTCTTTCACTCTCTTCCTCACCTCACTCTCACCATCCATCACCATTTCACCGCTTTTCAATCTCCTCAGCTTCACAAGCTGATCACCACCGTGTCTGTAATCCAACTTGAGCTCAACTGCTAAACCCAATCCCTCACCATTTGGAAGGCATTGATTTGCTGCTCCGCGTAAATTGGCCACGCAGCAATAGGTACACTGCGCCACAGGCTCTCCAAGATCGAGTTCCACCCACAATGCGATACAAATCTTCCGATCGCTTTGTGGGCCAGACCTCCACTTGTGGAGCCCACCTACATATCATTCCGATTTCTCTTGTCCTTTCCAAGAATCCTACCGGCAAGATCTCCTCAAGATTCTTAACAGAAACAGAGTATGCGAGAGGAGAGAGAATTGATAGAAAACAGAGCTTCTATTCAAAGTGTAAAAGATTGTGTGTTAAACTTATTACAATGAAACTGTATTTATACATGAGAAATAAGAAGCACGTGTAACTGAATAACTAATCTAATTGACAGCTGTAAATTGTGATATAAAAACTTTATATACACTGAAACGCCCCCTCAAGATGAATGAAATAAATTATGAACATTCATCTTGGACAATAGTAAATGGAAAGCTGTTCGAGAGAAGAGGCTTTGTGAGTATGTCAGCAAGCTGATATGGGAGAATGAACATGTAAAGTGCGAATCACCCTGCATCAAGCTTGTCACGTACAATGTGGCAGTCAATTTCGATATGCTTAGTACGTTCATGGTAGACTGGATTGGCAGCTATATGATATGGCTGCTTGGCTGTCACGAAAATCAAAGCAGGCTGTGAATGAGTGAACTGAAGGTCTTTAAGCAAAGCACGAAGCAAGTAAGTTCACAAGTTAAGGCTGCCATTGATCTGTTATTCTGCTTCTGCTGATGATCTAGAAAACAGTGTGTTGTTTCTTAGATTTCCAGGAAATAAGAGAAGTGCCTAAGAAGACACAAAACCAGTAATGGACCTTCGAGTATCTGGACACCCTGCCCCATCGGAATCACAAAAACCTTAAGGTGCAAAGAAGAATTGGCAGGAAGAATATGCCTTGGCCAGGGAGAAGACTTCAAATAACGAAGAACTTTTGTTGGCAGCATCCATATGAGGCTTGCGAGGGTGAATCCATAAACTGGCTAAGCAATTGTACTGATAAGAAAGGTCGCTGGTCGAGTGATAGTTAAGTAAACTAATCTACCAACCAATCTTCTATAACTGGTGGGATCAGTTAACAATCTCCTTCCTCTCGAGATAATTTTGTGTTTGGTTCCATAGGAACTGAAGCTGGTTTTGCTGCAAGTGTACCAGTATCTTCAAGGATCTCAAGTGCATATTTTCTCTGTGAAACAGAAATACCCTTGGAGCTTCGGGACAATTTCAAGACCAAGAAAAAACGAAGAGGACCAAGATCTTTTAGCTTGAAAGCAGAATTTGAAAATTTGTAAGCACCTGAAATAGCTGATACTAATCGAGCCTTATACCTTTCCACTTCACCATTAGGTTTAAGCTTGATTTTATAAACCCATTTGCATCCAATTGGGTGTTTTCCTGCAGGTAATTCAGTGACAGTCTAAGTTTGATTGGCCTCAAGAGCTTGAATTTCTGCAGCCATAGCTTCACGCCATTGGGGAGATGTAACAGCTTGGTGATAAAACTTGGGTTCAATGTGAGAAGAAACTGAAAGGCTAAAATGTTTGTATGATGGAGATAACAGTTTGTAATCTAGAAAAGAAGCAATGTCATAGATTTTACCTGATTCAGAATATACTTGTTGAGGATCAGTTGGGTAAGGTTGTGTAGCTAAATGGCAATGGTATTGTTGCAGATACCCTGGTTTGCATTTAGAACGAGTAGATCTCCTTGGTAGAGGAGGATTTGGTTGAGATGGAGATTGTTGTATGGAATCTGATGCAGAATGATCAGATGGAGATTGTTGTATGGAATCTGATGCAGAATGATCAGATGATTGAAATTGATGTGGAATGGAATGTGAATGATTAGATTGGTAAGAGAACAAATCAGAAATAGGATGAGGAATGACTAAACAACCATTTGTGTCAAAATTGAAGGTAGGTGAAGCAAAGGGAAATATGTTCTCATGAAATATAACATGTCTAGAGATAAAGATAGAATTGGAAGTGAGATTGAGAAGCTTATAACCTTTGATACCGAGGGGATAACCAAGGAACAAACAAGGTGCTGCTCTAGCATCAAATTTGGTTCGATTTCTGAGTAGGGTAGAGGAAAAACAAAGACATCCAAATACTCGAAGATGACTATAGGATGGTGGTTTTGAAAAAAAGTAATTGATAAGGGGATTTATTGGAAAGATTAGGAGTTGGGATACGATTTATAATATGAGCAGCCGTGAGGACACAATCTCCCCAAAACTTGAAAGATAAGTGAGCTTGAAACCTTAAGGCACGAGCAACATTCAACAAATGTTGGTGTTTGCGCTCCACAACAGAATTTTGTTGTGGAGTTTCAACACAACTCATTTGGTGAATGACACCTCTTGATTGATAAAAGTGAGGCATATGAAATTCAGAACCATGATCAGATCTTAGGATTTTTATAGTGCTGAGTTTGAGATTTTGAATGCAGCAAATAAATCCAAGTATATCTACTGAAATCATCTACAATTGTAAGAAAATAACGGCTGCCATTTATTGATTGAACTGAAAAAGGACCCCATAGGTCACAATGGATCATGTCAAATACAGCATTGGACATGGACTTACTAACTGGAAATGAAAGCTTACGTTGCCTAGCTAATGGACAGACAACACAAACATCATTGGAATTACATTCAATTGAAGGTACTAGAGAATGTAACAAATTTAGCCTAGAATTGGATATATGGCCTAAACGATAATGCCAAATATCAGCTAGAACATATTTAACAGGACTTGAATTTGAAGTATTAGAGTTTACAGATATAGTGGCATCAGCACACAGAGCAGATTTGGTGGAAGTATGCAAAACAGAGGCAGCAGGCAGCATCAAATGAAATAGGCCACTATTTTCCTTACCCAATCCAATCGTCTTCCAAGTGTGCAAGTTCTGAATAAAGCAAAATCCAGAAAGGAAAATGAGACAGCATTTTGGATTACGAGTGAGTTTGCTAGCAGAAATTAAATTGAATGAAAAAGATGGAACACAAAGAACATTTGTAAGAATGAAGGTTTCTGATAGCTTTACTGTGCCTACATGAGTTACATCAGCAAAGGTTCCATTTGGCAATTTAACTTTTCTAGAGACTGCAGCAATAATGTTGGTAAAGAAGGTGATGCTACTGATCATATGATCAGTAGCTCCGGTATCAATTATCCAAGTACCAAGATAACATGGATTATGTAGCTTAGAGGCATGAGAAACAGAAAAAACAGAATGATGATAAGATGGAAGATATGAAGGATCACTTGCCATATTGGAGAAAATATGATCCTGATTGGAAGTGGAACTGCCTGCAAGACTTGCATTTGCATTTGTATTTGCAGTTGGAGGTGGTGAATTTGTCTGTGGCTGGATCAATGCAAGTAGTTGTTTGCACTGCTCTGGAGTAATGGCCAATTGAGGAGATTCTGATGATTCCTGAACTTGATTAGCAGAATGAGTGATGTTTCTGCCTTTGTTAGTCTTGTAGCCCGGTGGATAACCATGTAATTTGTAGCATTTGTCAACTACATGGCCTAGGAGACCACAATGAGTACAGATAGGCCTTTCTCGGCGAAAAGTAGCTTGTGGTTTGTAAATCTTTCCTTGAGAAGTGTTGTCTGCCTTAGAAATCAAGGCAGTGGTCTCAACAGGGATAGAATAAGAAATGGCAACTTCACGTTGTCGTTCTTCTTGAATTACCAAGGAAAAGACTTTGTTGATAGATGAAAGTGGTTCAATTATGAGGATCTGACCTCTTACTTTGTTGATAGAGGCTTGCTTTGATACCATAACAGAAACAGAGTATGCGAGAGAGAAGAATGATAGAAAACAGAGCTTCTATTCAAAGTGTAAAAGATTGTGTGTTAAACTTATTACAATGAAACTGTATTTATACATGAGAAATAAGAAGCACGTGTAACTGAATAACTAATCTATTGACAGCTGTAAATTGTGATATAAAAACTTTATATACACTGAAAATTCTTGCAATCTGCAGGGGTGGCAATGTTATCACTTGGGGATGCCAAACGTATGGTCCAGAGGAACTTGTGCCCACTCCGCTTGAGCCCAAATGCGATCTCTTTCAATTGTGGTGCACCGNTGAAACTGTATTTATACATGAGAAATAAGAAGCACGTGTAACTGAATAACTAATCTATTGACAGCTGTAAATTGTGATATAAAAACTTTATATACACTGAAAATTCTTGCAATCTGCAGGGGTGGCAATGTTATCACTTGGGGATGCCAAACGTATGGTCCAGAGGAACTTGTGCCCACTCCGCTTGAGCCCAAATGCGATCTCTTTCAATTGTGGTGCACCGAAGCTCCCCCAGCTCCCAAAGCATAAGAACACCACGGAAGACGGAGGCTGATCATCAAGCCACTTCTTGATTTGATCATGTTCTGCCTGATTTGCCTCTGAATTTGTTTGACCCTTGAGGTTAATCAACGGCCCAACTCCGTAAACAGGAGGTATTCCATCATCCAAAAACAAGCTGAACGCATGGGATTCTAGCTCACCGAACGAATTGACGATAATACCGTTGGCCTCTTTTAACTTTCTACCATGGTTTACCATGGAGATGTACCCACCTTCTTTGTGGAACACAAATGAAGGCAAAACACTAGAAGGAACTGGGTTGACATAACTCGGAATGACTGAATAAGAATCTGACTCATTAAACTCGGTACCAACCTGGTCATGCCGGGTCGGAAGGTAGAGCGAGAAGCCAAGACAAGCTGCATTATTAGTGAAGAACACATAAGATGGGACACCAAGTTCATGTGCCACATCAATCATGGCGGTGCAAAACATATCCACCACAAACCCGGCAAGTGGAATTGATTTGGATAACACGCTGCTGATGACAGCTTCTTTGACATGGGCTTTGTAGCTGTCGATGAAATCGGCGACATATTTTTCAACAGAGGTACGGAAAAGCTCTTCTGGAGGAGGGTCTACTTGGGGAAGATAAACACATTTTATACGGGTTTGGGAGGCAGAAATTGATTGAATGTAAGGATCTAAGGTGGCTGCAAATGGTGGCTTTATGACGAGAAGAGTGATTGAGAAACGATCATCCCGATGAAGTAAAAGCTTTGCAAACTCGATAATGGATACTGTTGAAATATGTGCGGAAATATAAAATACTAGAAATAATAGCGGAAGTAGGAGAGAGAAAGAGACAGAAAATCACGGGTGGTTCGGTGTTAGACACCTACGTCCACCATTCTGAAGGGCTCTTAGGGCTACATTGTGCTCATTAACTTGATTACTAAACTATTACAAAGACCTCTATTTACAAAAAGGCTATGAGTGCTGTACAAATAATCCTAGTAGACTAAGGAAAGGGAATAAACCCTATAATGGAAATATAATAATATAATATATTCTAATATCCCCATCAAACTCGATCTTCACATGGTATCAGAGCCATTTTCTTGTGGCCTTTAATAAATGTCCCTGACGTTTCCAGTCATCCACGTGCCGCCACGCTCTCCACGCGCCACCGGAAGTTTCTGTCCGCTCAACCACGTGCCTCCATGCTCAGCAACTCACCTCGATCTTCACACCATTCAATAGATCAGCCACCGAAGGTTCCAGATCCGCCAAAATCAGCCAAAACCACTCTGTCACGTGCCTCCACCATTTCTACCACCGCCTTCACGCGCCCATGCGCCTCAAGAATCAGTCAAATTGACATCAAAACTCAATTTTTCGGCCCTAGATTGGTGTTTCTGTGCAGAAAACTCCTCCAGAAAAGTCTAGACGCGTCCTCACGCGCCACTTTATGCTCAAGCCCGCAGCCCACGCAAATCCACGCGCCGGCATCACCCCTGCGCGTGATATCCACGCGCCCAGCATCTCCAGCACATGTACGTGCGTCACACAGGATCTTTGCCCGCAGCTGTACCTGTTCGTGCGTCACACAGGATCTCGGCCCGCAGGTCCACTGCATCTCTTGTGCACGCGTCACACCAGAACATCACCTGCTGGTGTATTGCTGCTCTGGTGTGCGCGCCCATATCGGAACATTGCCTACTGGTGCATTGTTGCTCTGGTGTGCGCGCCCACACCGGATTTCGGCCTGCAGGTTCATTCTTCCTTTTGTGGTCTCTACCACACCTGATTTTTTTCTTCTTTTTTTTTTTAATTTTTTTTTTCTTTTTTATCAAACAAAAAAGAAAAAAAAAAAAGAAGAAGAAGATGAAAATATAATGTGCGCCACGCACGAGTTTTGGCCCACCGGCCCTTTTTAGCTTTTGGCCCATTGTCGGCCCATTTGTGTTTTGGCTCAAGCCGCCTTCTTTTGGATTTTGGCCCGTTGTCGGTCTTTTGTTGTTTTGGCCCAAGCCGGCTCTTTTTTTATTTTGGGCCCGTTTGTCGGCCTGCATCTCGGCCCATGCCGATCCATCTTTGTCGCCATCACGTGCCGCTGTCGCTGGCCACCCACCAGCCTCTTGTCTTCTTTGACAGTTTCGTGCTTAGTTTTCACCACCGGCCCACGCCGGTCCATCTTCGTCGCCGCCACGTGCCGCCGGTCGTTGGCCACCCGCTAACCTCTTGTCCTCTCCGGCAGTGTGTGCGCTCAGTTTTCACCATTGCCCCGTTTTTGGCTTCCGCTGCCGCCGTTACAAAAAAAAAAAAAAAAAAAAAAAAAAAAAAGGTTTGATAATTGGTCAGAGTGGACCACATCCCTTTTGGAAGTTGGCACGAAGTCGGCTCTTTGGATTTTAGGGTTCATATTCAGCCCTGTTTTGTTGTGATATGTGGCACAAATGGTTCGGCCCTTATGGGATTTAACGGCTAGTTTCTGTTACTCCTTCCATCATTGTCAGTTGCGGCTTTGGTCTTTTTAACGGATTGTCTCCGTTCTCCGGCCGTGACACAATGTGGTTCGGCCCCTCATGGGATTAATAGCTAGTTTTCGTTACTCCTTCTATAATTGTCAGTTGTGGTTTTGGACTCTTTTTTATGGATTGTCTCCGTTTTCGGTCGTCACTTCCAGCCTTTCTCGCCGGTATCACCTTTGATCCAACCACCGACTTCGGCTGCATTTATATTCCGTTTCTATTTTCAAACTCAAGCTTACAAGATCTTCCACCTTGAGTTTGAGGGGGGATGTTAGAATATACCGGAAAATATATTATATTTTCCGTATATTCTATATTTGGGTGATATTGTAATATTCTCTATTTAGGGTTGATTGTAATCAAATCTCCTAGATTTGATTATCATAATTGTATTCATCCTATACCCTATAAATAGGGATCTTTGTACTGTAGACAAATCAAGTTAATGAGCACAATGTAGCCCTAAGGGCCCTTCAGAGTGGTGAACGTAAATGTTTAACACCGAACCACCCGTAATTTCCTGTGTCTCTTTCTCTCTTTTATTTCCGCTATTATTTTTAGTATTTTATATTTCCACACATATTTCAACAGTTTTCATCCCCACCCCTGCAGTGGGTCACCTCGTATCTGTTAGACAAGCTCTGCCCTCCTCATCTACCACTCTTAATTACTGGTTACCACGTGATGCCCTTTAATTCGGATCTCTTCTATATAGTTGGACATAAATGGAACACTCGTCATCATTTTAAATTTTAAATTGCCACTTAATTATCGCATTATAATTGATTTTCCTGAAGGCTTCTGCTTCCAGCAGTGAGCCGCCCCTACCACATCTGGAGGTTGCTTGCAGCTTACTTTCACAAAGGGGTGGCTACTTGCAGCCACCCCTTTCCTTTTTTTAAAAAAAAAAAGAAAAAAAAAAAGAAAAGAAAAAAAGAAGTAATAATAAATTTTAATTTTTGATTTTTTTAATTTTTAATTTTTTTAAGTTTTTATATTTATATTTTTTTATTAAGAGTAACACGTATCGTCATGTTATTGGCACTGATGTGACATCTAACGGAATCTGTCAAATATTTTAACAGAATTTGATTCAAGGGATTAAATTATTTTTTTGGCCTACCACATGGATTTTTGAATTCATTTTTATATTATAGGGATTATTTGTAAATTTAGGTCAACTACAAAGACATCTAAATTCATTGTTATACTAAATAGAGTTATTTATAATTTAGGCCAAGCATATAGACTGATTTTGTAATTATTCTAAAAAAATATAGCAATATATATTATATATAAAGAGTATGTGAATGCTGTTATTAAACTTATTTGAATACCCTAAAATTACTATTTGCATCCGTATATATGAATTGTAATTTTTGATAATATTATCCGCATATGCAGATAGCGGTTAGCAGTTAACAAATAGTTATGAATATCAAATACCAACAATTAATATTGGTTTGTATGTACACCATAGTTATGTATGTACCCAACAGTGCATTTATTGTTGGACCCATATGCACATCAGGCTAATGAAGGGAAAAGATTCGTAGAATAAGAGTATGAAATTAAAAAAAGAAAAAAGAAAAAAAAGTTACTTTGCAATTTGTCAAATATGGTAGAAGTCTTTTGAATAGTTCACTGGGCCTGTTTGGGATTGCGTTGAAAAATAGAGCTTTTTAACAAAAGTTTCATTTTTAAGCTTTTTCCAAAAGTACGTTTGAACCATTTTTAGAATAAAAAGTCAAAGAAGTACTTTTGAAATTTTTTACCAAACATGCCAGCTTTTTATTTGGTTTAACTTTTTAGGTACTAAAAGTACTTTTGAAGCTCTCTAACGCAATTCAAAACAGACCCCTCTACTTCGTTTTTTTCAACTTTTGTGAGGCTACGAGTATGTGAGGTCACTCTCTATTTAATTTTCTTCTTTCTTTGTTTCTTTTTCTTTTTCTTTTTATTACTTTTTAAGATTATTGGTCAACAAATCATTGTCCAATTCACCCATTTCAACATTTGGGGCTTAAAGTGTGCCATTAAAGAGGTCATTTTCTGCACTAACATTTAATTCTTTTATGGATTTTTTTAGGATAGAAAGTTTTAACAAAATTGGTGAAAAACAAAATTCTTTTAATAAAATTTTTAAAAATGTCATGTATGTCTTTACATGAGAACTATATATATATATGAGAAAATTTGGAACAATTATTTTTAAACAATTTTAACATTCAATTTATATATTTTTTTTAATTACCATTCAATTTATATTAACTGAATCTTATCAATTTCATTTGAAATTGAAAAAATCCTGATCCAGAAAATTTGTATCTTCTCTTTCTAGTTGCTTGATCGGATCATCCATGCTCCATTCAGTTGCTGACATATCATAGGAAGCTAGGAGCGTAGTATTCACATGATTATAGCTTCCAAGTTCCCACTGTACCATACACTGATGCGCAAAATTTTGTTCCACAAATTTCAACAGTTGCAAAAGAACCAATTTCAACTCTGCCATTTTCTGCAAAAATAGTGTTAGCACAAAACTTGAAGGCCCTGCGTCGTGGAAACACCCGAGGATCACGTGTAAAAGGCTAACCAATTTCAACTATGCCATTTTCTTTCTAGCAACCTTCTACTTTTTTTACACTCAATTTTACACACCTTATTTTTAGATTAAAATTCAATAAATATTTAGCAACAACTTTTGTTGTCGCATCAACGGTGACATTAGTGATAACTTCTGTCGTCACAAAAGGCCGAGTTTCTTGAAGTGATTAGAAGCTTTACTTGGATGGATATGGCCACTAATTTTTGCAAAAAGTGTCTGCACAAAACTTGAAAGCCCAGCATCGTGAAGGATCACGTGTAAGGCTAAACTTATGGTACCAGCTTTAAGACCACGTACTACTAATTACGCCGTATAGATAAAGTAACTTATAACTCATGGGCAAAAATCATATATGTATTTTTTAAGTGTTGATTTTGATTAGAACAAAAAAAGAAATAAAAAAAAAAAGAAAAGAAATAGTGTATTCTTTTTTTTTATGTGACGGTGAAAATTATTACTAATATAAAATATACAAATTAATTCATTTAGAATATAATAATGATTTTTACTTTCACACAAGAGAATCAACACTTAGGATTACGTACTTAAAAATACATGTAGATTAAAAAGGAGCACTAATTTTCACTACTCCCAAGGTACAACATCGTTTTCTAGCATATTCTCAATCAATTGTTCAAGTGAAGCAAAAGAAGATTCACCATTCGCCATAGCCTTTTTGCTCTTTTCACTCATCTCTTTCACCCTCTTCCTCACCTCACTCTCACCGTCCATCACACATTTCACCGCCTTTTCAATTTCCTCAACCGTTACAAGTTGATCACCACCGTGCCTATAGTCCAACTTTAACTCAATTGCTAAACCTAAATCCCTCACCATCTGGAAGGCATTGATTTGTTGCTCCGCGTAAATTGGCCACGCAGTAATAGGTACACCGTGCCACAGGCTCTCCAAGATCGAGTTCCACCCACAATGCGATACAAACCCTCCAATCGCTTTGTGGGCTAGGACCTCCACTTGTGGAGCCCACCCACATATCATTCCGATTTCTCTCGTCCTTTCCAAGAATCCTACTGGCAAGACCTTCTCAAGATTCTGACAATCTGTAGGCATGGCAACCTTATCACCTAGTGGGGATGCCAAACGTACGGACCAGATGAACCGGTGCCCACTTCGCTCGAGCGCAAGTGCGGTCTCTTTCAACTGCGGCACACCGAAGCTCCCGAAGCTCCCAAAGCATATGAACACCACAGATGATGGAGGTTGATCGTTGAGCCACTTCTTGATATGATCATGTTCTACCTGATTTGCTTCTGAATTTGTCTGACTCTTGTGGTTAATCAACGGCCCCACCCCGTAAACAGGAGGAATTCCATCATCCAAAAACAAGCTGAACGCATGGGATTCCAGCTCACGGAACGAATTGATAATAATACCATTAGCCTCTTTTAACTTTCTACCATGGTTTACCATGGAGATGTACCCACCTTCTTTGTGGAAAGCAAATGCAGGCAAAGCACTAGAAGGAACCGGGTTGACGTAGCTCGGTATGACTGACTCAAGATCCGACTCACTAAACTCGATACCAACCTGGTCATGCCGGGTCGGAAGGTAGAACAGGTAGCCAAGACTGGCTGCATTGGAAGTGTAGAACACATAAGATGGGACACCGAGTTCATGTGCCACGTCAATCATGGCGGTGCATAACAAATCCACCACCAACCCGGCAAGAGGAATCGATTTGGATAAAACGTTGCTGCTGATAGCTTCTTTGACATGGGATTTGTGGCTGTCGATGAAATTGGTGAAAAAAATTTCAATAGAGGTACGGAAAAGCTCTTCTGGAGGAGGGTCTACTTGGGGAAGATAAACACATTTTATACGGGTGTGGGAGGTAGCAATGGATTGAATGTACGGATTTAAGGT
>FXXK01000780.1:115394-125741 GCA_900184695.1 Betula pendula | reverse complement strand
ACAGTAGCATAAAAAATCAATAAAAATACTCTATAGGAGGCCGAATGAGGTGTAGGATGAGTTCTTGGTGTTTTCTCATGATTTCCAAAGCCCAAAGATCAATGGAAACATGATACAAAATGATTTTAGAACCCTCCTAAGTGATGATACACAGCCATGCAAACAGGTTGTGAAAACCACAAAAATTCCCCAACACCCCTCTATTGACCCGGTTTTGAAGCTGTTTGAGGAGGATGAAGCTTTCATACCTCAAATGGACTCCAAAATGACTTCTAAAGGTTGGGTTAGCTTCTGGACACCTCAAGCAGGTTGGTTGTGTATAATTCTGGACAGTTTGGAGAAGAATTTGCTCAAAAAAACCCCCTAGGTGCCGTGAGAGGGTGTGAAGTGAGATGAATGAGGGATTTTTCTGTTTTGGGTGCAAAAACTGAATGATTTCGGTGCTGGGCCCTCTTCTCTCATTTATAGAAACGGAGAGGCCAAGGCTCTAGATGCCAGCATGCCACGTCAAAACAAGCCTAGGTCCATTGGAACATCATCCTTTCATGCAAGTTACCCAAAATGCCCTCAAAAGTCAAGATCTTTTCATGCCTTTTTTGTCTTTTTGTTCCTATCTTCCAGCAACCTCTCCCACTGCAAGTGTCATACCCTAGGCTTCCAAATCAGCCTATGAGGCCGGCCCTACTCAGTGAGTTTTAGCAGTTTAAAGCTAAATTCGACAATTGAAGGTTTTAAGGCTCGGTTTTACGCCATAAAGTTAACTGCCTCGGATTGAATTCCGATTTCACCAAACCCAAAGTAAAAACCTATTATATACTAAATAGAGTCCATTTATGATATAAAAATCAAAATGTTGAAACTCCATTTTAGAAATAAGGCCCGGGTCAAAAGGCCCACGTAAGCGATGAAATGAGTCATCTTTATGCTTAAAAAGGTCAACGGATTGACTTTTATCAAAAATCTACTATGTCGTAGAGGGTTTCGATACAAGCATTAACGCGGCTTCGTTTGAGTAAAACTGAGTTCGTTTGACCCAGTTTTTGATACTTACAAGATTGGTCGGTCAGAAAACGATCATTTTCTAAAGCAGATTCTAAAGGGTTTTGACTAGAAATCTCTTAAACTTCATGAACGTCTTCTATTCAGGAACTGAATATTCATTATTGGTGCCCAAAGAGACGAAGGTCAGATTCGGATCTGGTGTTCTAGCATCCGAATTCCGTTGTGGATCATATTGAACCTCAACCGAATTGGACTCTACCTCAGATTCGATATTATTGTTCCAGATAGCCCATTCTGCAGACGTCTCGTGAGACGTCGCTTTAGTTGGGACTAGTCTAGGAAGTCCTTGTATCTGATCTATCGCTTTAGTAAGTTCATCCCTTTGTTTCCTTAATTGAAGCAGCTTCCCGAAAGATCCTCCCCTTCGTTTTGGTCGCTTAGACTTATTTTTAGCTGCTGTTTCAGCCCCTTTTTGGTTCCTAGACGTAGCACTCACCGAATGACTATCGCTGCTTCCCGACATTCTGCCACAAATATAAGTTAGTAATCATCTAGCATTTATTATACAGCAAACAAAGTTTTCTTTAAAAAATATACAGATTTTAACCTCTAGTAGCTCTTTGTGTAAGGTACTAACATAGGTATGGTCTTAATCAAACTGCAACTCATCGAAGTCGCAATTTTAATACTAAGTTGTATCCCAATTCCAAGGTAAGTAAAATACCAAAGAGCAAAATAGCAAAATGTAACTTACTTAACTTACATTTTGACACTAAAATCTGACTGGTGCCCAGAGCAGACCGCTCTGATACCAAACTGTAACGCCCCGGTTTCTATGCAATAAAACCGTAAGTAGAAACCTCCGGTTTCCACGTGACATTACTACCTCAGAGATCAGTCTCGCAGCGGATATATTTTTTTTCTTTTAAAAACACTAGGGAACAACTAAAATTACACAATAGAGCTGACTGAAATACCTCGTGAATTAAAAATACGTTAGATGTTTTAAAAATACAAACATGTGCATACCAGATGCACCAAATAAAAGATAGTTGCAGTATACGCCACAGACGGCATACGATTGCAACATCACACTGTCTAGATATATTACAAACCATCATTAATAAAAACCAAAACATAAAATACGAAGAGACATATATATAACAAAATGTTGTCTCTTTTGGGATATAGCACATCCCGACAAAGTAGTGCCTAATAGTCATCAAAGCTAACGAAGGGGTCTCCGCCTTCGCTACCTGCATCACAGTCTATGTAAACATGACATCATCATATTTACATAGGCAAACAAGTGAGTCTACTGCATCCCAATATAAACAGGTAATTGATTTATTGAACAAGCATATGACAGATATAATGAATGATTTTTCCATGCATCGTTGCGAAGGCTTTGTTTAGTCTTAATGCATCATGAAATTACACTCAGCTCATAATGGGCCAACCCCAGATTAGCGAACGTTACACCTCCCCACTTAAACAGATTACTGGTTTGCACCTGGAACCGATTCCCAGCGTTAGTTCTTATTACCGGATTTAGGGACGACCCGAGGTCCACTGGATCAGCCCTCACACCCCTGCTACCGACTAGCTAAATGTCACATCATTACCAATTCACAGGATATATAGTTGTAATGTATGAGCAGTTTATAATACATGCATATGAATAAAACAATACTGAATATAAAAGAAGACAGCGTCAGCCCCAGTAAGTACTTCCATACTTACTCTTTTCTCCGCAGAACAATAGTATTCCATCACTGCCTAGCAATATTGATACACAAATAACATATATCAGTGACCAATCAATAACAATTGGTCAGTCTTCAGGATCCTTGCTCTTAGCCTTTATTATTATCCATCACTTCATTTTCATTACTTGATTTTATCCATACGTATACTCATACATATATACAAGTCATATTTGTGAGTATTCTCACATATTGTCCATAATTTATTCAAAGTATTTAACTTATGAAATCCCACATAAGTGAGGACATGTCATAAGGATCCCGTTGACAATAATGTAAATCATTCAATATTGCACTCGAATACCCCACCGAAGTAAGGGCATAATTCGAGGTGAGTATTTAAACAAACAAGAGTTAATACTGCATAAATGTCCCCACTATTAGTAAGGGCTTATTATGAGTTATATGTACAGTATTGAAATAATCTCTTATAGCCAATTTTCACTCAAGTTCATGCCTATACCGCCGAAGGACAGGGCCACATAACGTTTAGGCATGAGATTGCGTGTTATCCACTATAAGATTAAAAATAACAATATCATAAAAAAAACCTCATGTCTATACATCGAAGGGCAAGGCCACAATAGTATTTAGACATGAAGTTGAGAGTTAATAATAAGATAAAAATGACAACTAACAAACAATATATAGGTTGATTTTACAAGTTTTATAAACCTTTTCCATATTCCTTTAAAACAAGCTCCGCTTGCTTCCACTTTTAGTTTTTGAGCATATAGGATCCTTGAATCAAACCAATGATAAATATACATCAAATATATATTAGATACATCAAATAAAAGCAAAGGAAACCATCAAAATTGGTTAGCATCAAAAATCACATAAAAACGCTCTATAGAGGCCGAATGGGTGTAGGATGAGTTCTTGGTGTTTTCTCATGATTCCAAAGCCCAAAGATCAATGGAAACATGATATAAAATGATTTTAGAACCCTCCTAAGTGATCATACACAGCCCATGCAAACAGGTTGTGAAAAACCACAAAAATTCCCCAACACCCCTCTATTGACCCGGTTTTGAAGCTGTTTGAGGAGGATGAAGCTTTCATACCTCAAATGGACTCCAAAATGACTTCTAAAGGTTGGGTTAGCTTCTGGACACCTCAAGCAAGGTTGTGTATAATTTCTGGACAGTTTGGAGAAGAATTGCTCAAAAACCCCCTAGGTGCCGTGAGAGGGTGCGAGTGAGACGAATGGAGGGATTTTTCTGTTTTGGTGCAAGAGATGAGTGATTTCGGTTCTGGTCTCTCTTCTCACCTTTATAGGAGAGGCCAAGGCTTCTAGATGGCCACTATACACGTTCAAATCAGCCTTGCTTCAATGGAACCTTATCCTTGCATGCAAGTTGCCAAAAAATCCACCAAAAGTCAAGATAACCTTATGACTTTTTGTCCTTTTGTTCTATCTTTCCAGCAGCTTCTCCTTCTGCCATGTGTCAACACCCTAGGCTCCCAAATCAGCCAAGAGCCGGCCCTACTCAGTGAATTTAACAGTTTAAAGCTAAATTCGACAGTTGGAGGTTTTAAGGCTCGGTTTTTAGGCTAAAAGTTAACTGCCTCGGAATTGAATTCCGATTTCACCAAATCAAAGTAAAAACCATTTATATACTAAATAGAGTCCATTTATGATATAAAATCCAAATGGTGAAACTCCATTTTAGAAATAAGGCCCGGGTCAAAAGTGCCACGTAAGCGATGAATAGTCATCTTTATGCTTAAAAAGGTCAACGGATTGACTTTTATCGAAAATCTACTATGTCGTAGAGGGTTTCGATACAAGCATAACGGGCTTCAGTTTGAGTAAAACTGAGTTCGTTTGACCCAGTTTTTGATACTTACAAGATTGGTCGTCAGAAAACGATCCTGTTCTAAAGAGATTCTAAAGGGTTTTGACTAGAAATCTCTTAAACTTCATGCATGTCTCTAAAACCATTATCGTAGCTAAATGATAATGTTTCCACAACATATATCATTTAGTTTAATAATATGTTTAAGAGATTTGAATTCCTGGGCGTCACAGTGAGCCTAGCTCGTTTAAGGTTCAACTGGACTGACTCGCTCGACTTGTTTAGGGCTCGCGAGCCTAGTAGGTTAATATATACTAATTAACTTAATATTATAGAAACTAATAACTATGTAGTATAGTTAAAGTAGTTACCTATAATATATAGGTCAATTGATTAATATATTATGTTAGTTCCTAAGTAACTAACTATACTAATTAAGTAATATATAGTATTTCATATTAATTATAATACTTTGATATATAGTAGTATTACCATGAAATATATGTAAAGGTGTGTGTATATCTATTATTAACTACTAACATAGTTAGTTCATAAACTAACATATTAAGTTATTAATATAGAGTAGTATATAACAATATAATATATTGAATAGTTATATATAACTATATAATATATATATATGACACATCGTACATGGTTAACAAGATATATATATATATATATATATAGTTAATTAGTTATATATAATATTACTTGACTACTATTTACTCACATTTTACTTATACTATAGTTTATACTCTATAGTTATATATAATAAAATTGTTTAATTAATTACATATAGACTATATTGTATAATATGTCTTATATAGTTACATATTATATATTTATATTTTAGATAAATGTATAAAGGTTGTTCACAAACTTAACTTGAACTTCACTCAGATCACACATTAAAAAATTTAATAGCCTAACTCGAGCTCGCCCGAGCTTCTAACAAGCCAAGCTTGAACACACATTTCATAACTCGGCTCGAACTCGAGCTCGGCTCGAATATAATATCCTCTAAACGAGCCAGTCTTGAAATTGCAAGCTCCGCTCGGCTCAGCTTGATTACAGCCCTACTAACATTATTAATAAAATTAACTAGCATATTAATGACATGTAATCCATTTAACTAGGTTAGTCTAATATAAGGTTCAGAGTGTTACACAATGGAAGGATCATTCGTAAGGAACTAGTGGCAGAGCCACATAGAAACCAGGGGCTATGGCCCCCCAAAACTTTGTGTTGATGTGTGGGTGCCTTGACCCAGAAAGTCTTGTGTGGGGCCTACTGGTTTTACAAGTCCTTGTGGGTTTTTGAGACAACTCCTTTGCTAACTTGTATTGGGAGATTTTCAGTAATCGACTTGTTAAGGATTTGTCCTAACCGACTTATAGACCTTATAAAAGGACAGGATGTGTCCCTTTGTTTGATGAACAAAAATAGAGCTGCACAAGAGCAATCAGTGTAGTGCTTCAGAGTGCCGTCTATTTTTCTTCTTGGTTTTAAAGGAACCAAAACAAGAGAGAAAAGAGAAGCGTGCTATTGTGATAGAGAGAAAAAAATAGAGACTAGCCGCCATCTTGTCCTAGCAAAAGATAAGTTTATATTTACGTCTTTTCTTTTGTATGCTCCTTTGGCAATAATCTCTATTGTGTGATAGTGAGATTTGGGTGTATTGGGGCTTTGGATTCTGAGTGATTTTTCTCTCTACTATTTTTGTACTCCATCTTTGATAGTGAATTTCTTTGTGATCGCCTTCGCCAGTGGACGTACCTCATATTGAGAGAACTACTTAAATCTTTGTGTAGTTCTATTTTTACTGTAATTGTGATTTTTCTATTTTGCACAACACTTTGAAAAAATTTGAATCCCTCTAATCTGTATTGGTGATCCATTGTCTCACTTCTTCTTATCTTAAATCTATTTTTCGTTGGGGTGCTTTGTTAAATTTCGGCATTATAGAGAAGAGCAGCTACTTGACAATTAGGTTGGAAAAAATACATAATTGCAAAAAATACATAATTGCAAAATCGAAGGTTAGAAGAAGATAACCGGCCGGTGTAAAGTTTTTCTATTGTTTTCTTTGTTTTTCTTCACTATGCTTTTGTATATACAAACATTCAGGTAATGCAAAAGAAAGGGGAGCAGCTAGTAGGATAGCTCCAAGTACTATTTGAATTAATATCCATCTGAATTCGAAAAATATGTTGCTAGAAGAGCATTGGCTTACAACTTATCTGAATTATCATCCATATGAAATGGATTCAGTTGTTATTTTTAGTCACTTTGATTTTGTATTTTTTTTTTTTTTACTAGTGCCTACATGTAACCTTATTGATATATAGACACATTAATTTATGAAGTTTTGGTAGATTTATTTTTTGGAGAAATGATAAAAATCACTCTCTAAACCATCTTTCATCAATTAATTAGGTACAATTGATGGGTGAATTCACCATTGAATTTATGAGACCTACTTGTAGGTCCCACCAATCCAATAGTGAAATTGCAAATGCGATGGTTGGGAGATGGTTTAGACAATGAAGTGTAATATTTCTCTTATTTTTGTGATACAAATATTGTGTTATAAAATATTTCAATTACTTTTGTATTGTGTTTATTATCTATTTTTATATAATAGAAACATAGTATATAAAAAGAACAAAAAAATTATCTTCATCCCCCCCCCCCCCACCCCACGGCACCGGGGCCCCTAAGAAAAAAAAAATTATAAGCTCCGCCACTAAGGGGATCAACCTAAATTTTCATAATTTGATGTTATTTTTGCTAGACTTCAAATGGATATGGTGTGATTGGTAAGGAATGGTGTTAAACCGTTCTGGGCTCTACAAGATTGCCTTTGAGTCAAGCCGCTTAGGGGACCTGCCATGATTTGGTGGTTCTTGGACGAGGTCATGTGCCGCTATGCGTGCGTCAAAGAGATTATATTTGAAACAATATAAAATTTAAAGATAAAAGAATTAAATGATAATCGGTCTATAAAAGCAGCTGGATGAATCACAAAATATGCAACATAAACCAACTGAAAATTTTCAGCCATCCGTCCGAGAACAAAGAAAAAACAAATCATTAGTTCTTAATTAGGGATCACATTTACATTATACAACCAAATGAATAAAGTTATACCCACCGCTCCATTTTCTTATCAAAGATGTACCCACCGCTCCATTTTCTTATCAAAGATGCCTGGTCCGTAAGTTGAAATGAACATCTCAACAAGAAGGGGGAACTGCATCAATACGAATAGGGTGACAGGTACACTAGCCAAACAAACAATAGGAATGACAATCCATGATTGTCCATGTAGCATGATTAAAAGAGTAGCAGAAAAGGCTATCATCATGGTTGCAATGGAAAAGAAAAGAGTAGAAAGGCCTATGATCATCTTTCTTGGCAAGGATTCAAGGAAATCTTCTTCTGCATAGCGTGATGTGAGAATTCCCAAAAACATCAACATTGAAGTTGATGAGGAAAAGAGCGACAAGGCATCAGATATTATAAAGAGCATGAACAATTTTTCATCTAAGAATACAGGGTAACCATCTTGTTTGTTACTGCCTGGAACAGTAAAAGCTGCAGCAAACATAATAGTAACAATGAGAGCGCCTACTACTGTACAAGAAGTTGCTGTGCCCTTCATCCATGTCTCTCCCTCTTTCATTAAGTCCTTGTGGTTATGTGTAAACAATTCCCTAGGAGTCAAACCATCATTGTTTAAAATATACTTAAACCTGGGAACGACAATACTCTCCACCTCCTGCATTGTTGATTCAAATATTCTTATAAGTCCCACCTTATCCCAAAAAATTTCAAATATTATACTTACTCCTAAATTGAAATGTTCCCTAACTTTGAAGAGTTTCAATGGATCCCCCAAACTACTTAACTGTTTCACATAGTCTCCTTTCTTAGGATTTTTCATTAAATCTGATGGAACTTTTAAAAAATGACAATAATACCCCCGCATCACATAAAATTAAAAAAAACATAGCGTAATAAAACCCGCATCCAGGTCATGGGTCTCTATGGCTTGTGAATTTTTTTAGTTGAAGACATAATTGTATTTTTATAGAAATGATAGGGTTATAATGGACATTTTACTCACTTTCTATCAAATTCAACGCAAGATTCTAATGGAGGAGACTAAGTGAAACAGTTAGATAGTTTACAGGTCAATTGTAACTTTTTAAAGTTTAGGGGGCATTGCAATTTGGGTGTAAGTTTGAGTGGGGTAAGTATATTTTTTCAAAAAAATAAAAAATAAAAAGGATAAATGCATTTTTGGTTCTTGTGGTTTGAGGTTTTGACAAATAGCTCTCAGAGTTTTAAATAGTGATTAATCACTCCCTAGGGTAAGCAAAAAAAATAAAAAATAAAAAATAACAAACTAGTCCTTGTTGTTAGAAAAGTTAACATAATCCGTTAATGTGCCACATCAGCACAAATCAGTCCAATTAGAAGGGGTAGCCAAACCACCTCATGGCCATTGGGGGTGGTTTGGCCATGACAATAATAATAATAATAAATAAATAAATAAAATTGAGGGTGGCTGAATTACCCCCAATGGCCATGGAGTTATTCGATCACCTCCAGATATGTTCAGAGAGTGGCCGAGCGCTCCCAAGGCCATGCGAGGTTGTTCGGGCCACCCTCATTTAACCATTAACGGATTCTATCAACTTTTCTAACGGTATGAATTAATTTGTTTCTTTTTTGCTGTACCTAGGAGTGATTAATCACTTTTAAAACTTAGGAAGTTATTTGTCAAAATTTCAAACCACAGGGACAAAAAATGCATTTATCCCAAAAAAAAAAAAAAAATAGTAATATATAACTTAGATTCTATTGGTCAACAACAATAGTATTAAAGACGGAAATTTAACACTTCTATGTAGGAAAAGTAAATATTAACATTAATGCTCAAAACATTATATAACTAATTGAAAAAAAAAAAAGTGAATTACAAAGATAGAATGAATATCATATTAAATCATTAATTAGATATCCAAAGTCTTAAAACTTATAAAAGGATGAGTCTGATCGTTTAATTAGTATTATAGATATATACTTTAACTTTATTTACTTTTTTTTTTTAATTGTTTGTTTGTTTGTGCTCTAAGTCCTAAAGCATATAGAATCCTATTCCCCATCTATACTTTTAAATTTGTGCAGAAAGAATTATGTGCTGTTTGGATACTTTACATATCTCCTCAAGCGATATAATCCCTAATAAGGCCATACTCCTATTATTGTATATAAAATGATAGTATATTGTGTGCAGCGTGAAGTAGTAAACTATAATAAAATTTTCAAGTAATTAAATATTTGTAGCGACTAAGAAATGACTTTTCTTCTCCCCACATGTTTATTTTGTCTCCACTATTTTTTCTATTCCCGACTTTTTTTCTCCACAAAGAATACTCAGCTTGATCTTGGAAAACTAATCTCCCAAACTGATACTGGGAAGATAAAGAACCTTCTTGATCAAGATTCATGGTATTCTTTTACAACCCATGACTATCCAAAACATTGCCCGTATTGGACATGGTTTGGGAACCTTTTGGAAATTAATGGCTCTAACACTCCTAGAATCATTTATGAAAAATTCCTTCGTACTGAAGTAGAGATTGACAATATAATCCCCCTAGCTAGTTTCTGGGTACAACACAAGCAAGAATGGGCAAAAAACCATTCTGCATACAATTCAAATATAATATAAAAGAGAATTTGATAATTGTCGTTTTTTTTTT
>FXXK01000780.1:60240-78271 GCA_900184695.1 Betula pendula | reverse complement strand
CTCTAATAAATGCAATAAATTAGAATTTGAGGTGCTGGTATAGTTTTAGTCTAGCAATGAGCAAGGAAATTATTCTTTGGAGTTAAGAAATCAGGGATTAAATTTTGTGTACTGATGCAGCCACTTGATCATTTTCTACTAAACCATTTTTTGTTCATTCATAGTACGTAATAAAGTCAAAAAGCATATATTCTTGATTTATATTCCGATTGGAGTTAAGGTCTGGCTTAATAATATATGAAGAATCGATAAATATAAACGGGTTTAACTAATTAGTTCTATTAATGATTATGGTTTCATGGACCGTGGTTTTCTTTTCTTCCAATTGACTGTTGATCCAGGGGGTAAGTTATGATTTTTGCAAATTGTGGTGTTGTTGATTGCTAATTAACTTCGTTTGATTGGAAGGCAAGATGTTGATATTCTCTCATATTCTTGGTTTTTCATCAAAAAAAGATGTTCATGTAAGGAGATCAAATGCTCGCCCCCACTCTTTAAACACATCGTGACAAAAAAGATGGGTAGTGAGCTACAATGTGGTTAATGAATGCATATGGAAAAATAAGGAATCGAATGAAGGGAAAAGAAGAGACGAAAGCCATGGACGCATCTGATTCCATAAGCTTGTGAGTTGTGAGGGAGACTTTTAATTGATGGGTGGAGAAAGAAAGTGGTTTTTCATGTGTCTCATCTATCCACATGAAGAATTTATATATATTCCAAATGAAGAAAGTGGCCTTCTCACAAACGCTTATTTCACATAGATGCCTGCAATGTTGCAACCACGGAATATATCAAGTTACAAACGATTCTTATCAAATATATGAGTATTGAGCAATATGTTATATGTGCGAAATGGTATGATTATATGGGTTCATGATGAAAATTTATTTTTTCCCCTCGTGATAATGTATTGATCGAATTGAAGTGGATACTCAATGTCGTACTATTAGAGAATGGAGGCTGTGTAGTACATTGAAGGACGTTAGAGAAGGTGTGGCCTCCAAGGGTGGATGCCAATTAAACAACGACCATGGCTGTCATGGGTGCAAATGGTGCAGCTGGGTTATGGCTATCTTAAGGTAGAAGATGACCAACGTGTGAGGTGGTGTGGATTCTTCAGATAAGAGATAGAGTAACCAAGGCACACGGAACCCAAGTGAAGATTGACTTTATCAAGACTAGGAGCTGTCTTCAAGTCTGCATTTTATGTTCATTTGCTATGCGTTTTAGCCCCTTTATTTCTTGTGTTTATTTTAGCTGCTTTGCGTTTTGTAGTGCTTCTAGAAGCTGCGTTTTGTTATCTGTTAGTGCGTTTTGTATAAGGAAAGGTATAGCTGTCCAATTCTGTTAGAATAATAGAATAGGCTATATAGTCGAGAGCTGCTATGAAAAAAGGTGAAAAGATATATTCTGAGTGTTTGTTAGTGAGCTGGAGAGATTGCCTCTCAAAGAGCCATTATCATTTCAATACAAGTTTTCTTAATCTCTTCGTATATTACATATTTCCTGCAACTATCATTCTTTTGAATCTATCACTTTCATACAATTTACACCACATCTTCTTAGAATACTCTTACATTGTGTGGCTAGGCATTTATAAAGTCCTTCAGGGAGCCAGTCTATGAAGTAGGGGTTAGTACAGATGTACAATTTGATCCGAGAGTCAAACAGAGCGATAGCAATTACCTCAAACTATACACACTTTACCATTACCTCAAACGGAATATAATGTACAAAAAATTTAGAAAAAGTCCCCCCAAACTACCTCAAACTATTACATATTTTCATGTCCTCCAAAACGGCAATTATGTGATGTTCTCATCAACTATTAAAAATGTCATCTTCTCCAATGACAAAAATATCCTTCATAAAATTATAATTTTTAAAATTATAAAAATAAAATAAATTAAAAATAATAAAAAAAATTAAAAAAAAAAACGAAAAAAGAGAAACCCAGGGTTTTTTTTTTATATATATAGTATAAAAATTAATCGCCCCCCCCACCCCCTAAATATCCTCCTTGATTTTTTTTAATATTTTTTTTCAAATTTATAACAATATTTTTGTCTTATTGAAAATTTTTAAGGGTCATTTTTGTTTTTTTGCTAGCCGTAGGGGACATTGACATTTGTGGATATTTTAGGGGGGATATTGATACAATTCATAATTTAGGGACATATGCATTGACAATGGAGTGATAGTTTGAAGATGGTATGTGTACTTTTTCCAAAATTTTAAAGTGTTTACAACAAAGTTTATTTTAGCTATTTATATTGCATTACTTTAATCGGTTTACATTTTGACATTAAGGTTATGTTTGGTATGTAGAATAACTATTCCTTAGAATAGTCCTTATTAAGAATGGAAGGAGTTGAGTGAATTAGCCTTGTAATAATCATTATCATGGCCATGAGGGAATGATTATTCCTTTAATTGAGAGAATAATCATTCTTCTTAAATTTAAGAGGAATAGTTATTCTCTCAATTAAAGTAATAGTCATTCCCTCATTGCTATCAAAATGGCTAATACAAGGCTAATTCATTATACTCATTCCATTCTTAATAAAGGGTATTCTTTGAAATAGTCATTCAGCATACCAAACGTGTCCTAAGTGTCTAATATGAATGATTATTATTATTCATTGATTAAATATATTGTTACATATAACATATAATCTTTGTATGTTTATTAATCCCCATTCAAAGGGCCCGGAGAATATATTAAATATGGATTATGGGTGTGAGCAATGGTTTTTATCACACAAGATTTTAGTTCATAATCCTTATATTCTGAAAAGTTTTATAGTTCATAGTCGACAATGAAATTGGGTATTCTATTGGCTAAGACTGTTACACATCAACTTAAGTAATTTACCTTAATCAGGTGAAAAGAATTCTTCGGATTGATGTAGTAGGTGTATAAGATAGTATACACTGAACGGACCGAAAGTTGTCTTTCCATAAAAGTGTTGTCATTGGGAAAGACACAAAACTTTCATACTATGAAAACAAGAACTAACTTTGATGATCATATAGACTTCAACTAAGGGCAATTGGAAACACCTTTTTGGGCTGAGAAGACAGGGCACTTGGTGGGAAAAGCATTGTAATGTGAGATACGCAAGGAGGTCAACCTCTTTCAAATATACCTTACTCTAAAGTCCAGCTACTTGCTATGTATTGGTAAAAATAGTACCTAAAAAAGTTGAGTCTACTTTTGTTGCAACGGCCTTTGCTAAATAGGACTTCCCTGTTCCAGGTGGACTATATAGTAGAAAAGCCCTCCATGGTCGTCTCTTTCCTGAACAAGTGACCAAATGAGTTTTCTCCCCTCTGTGTGCTAGATCATATCAAATTCAATTTTTAACAGCAAAAAGACCGTATTTACATTAGTGAATACAGAACGAAGGAATGCAGAAAATAGCATGTAAGTAGATTGCTAGTTCTTTCATCACTCTTTTAGATTCAATCACGAAAAATGATGTCTTTTTGAATCCTAATGCTAGAGAGTTCACATCCCACCTTCCATTAGAAAATCCAAATTAAGTTCTCTACCAATTTTTAATCATCCATTCACATAAATTTCGCTTTCAAGCAGACAGGTAGAAAAAGGCAATGAATGCTAAATCCTTGTGCCTTATTTATAGGTGCGAATTCCTGGGAGATCATCAGAATGAAACTTGATATGCAAATAGTTTTTCGAATGGGTCTTAAAACTCATAATAATTCTTGTTATTTTCTTAATATGTATTTGTACAATTGGAAGATAGACTAATCGGATAATCAAACAATCAATGAAGCAATGGCAAATATAACTCTTAAAATGGTCATTTCTACCTGCTCTGACTTGGCTGCTTATGTCAAGATCAGGATAAGGCCAATACTTTGAGCAATGACAGGTATTTATACACTCTTTCACAGCACAAAGAATTGTAATGCCTTACTGTGAAGGATCCAGAACTTAGAAGGATGCCAATATTTTAATGAATTCAACTGAAAGAATATAACATATCAGAGTTTTCTTTCACTGTTATAACGCTAAGACGAGAGAAAGGGAGAGAGCATTGTTGATTGTGCTATATGAGTTCTCCACGAAGTCTGTTTCCATTTTTTTTCTAGTAGATTTGTATAAGTTTGAAGCGTGTACCAGTTTCCCATAGGCAGGCTTTTAAAGAAATGAGAATTAGTTGAACTGAAAGTTCAGAAATTTCCAGGACAGAGCATTATTATGGCTAATTGACTTGTTGACTTGCATTTGTGGTAAAAGTGGCATGTTTTCATAAGGATCAAGTTTTACTATAACCGCAACCATTCCTTATTTATTGAAAGGGAGATAAAGCAAAACTTAAAACACAATGATTAAGGAACTAACCAGTAAAAAACTGGGGAAACTTAACAGGCTGTATGACAGCCTCTTGCAATGCCTGTTTGGCACTCTCAAGACCAGCTACGTCACTCCACTTCACATTCAGTTTCTCCCTAATTATCGCAGAATCAAGGCCAGCCCTGAGCTTTGCTTGCTCCGGATTGTTCCCTTCTTTCCCTTCTCCACCCTTCGACTTTGTACTTGGTCGCGCAGCAGCTGCTGCATCATCATTAGGCCCATTTCCTCCACTATCAAGAATGGCCTTTATCTCCTCTGCTCCTCAAATATTCCATTAATTTCTGAGTAATCGCTTCCTTAATCTTCTGATTCTTCTCGTACTTCAAATGGGTCTTGAAGTACTCTAATGCATTCATATAGAGGGGAAATGCCTTACTATAGTTTCCAGCGTCATCTTCTTTAACTGCTTGCTTCACATACTCTATCGCATGCTCCTTAAAATTGCTATACATCTTTTGCTTACAACAAATGTATAGAAATGAAATCCACAAAACAGAACTTTCAAGCCACCACTTCTTCCCTCTAGAGACCGAAATCCAATACTAAGCTTGACATTTCAACCATTTATTTTTTAGTTGTAATATTTTATATGCAATCAAAGCCCAAAAATTTATATGAACAAAAAAAAAAAAAAATGAAAATTACAATTCTAAGAATTTGATGCTATAAATGATAGTGATATCCTAAAATCCTTAATTTGTAAGCTCGGACTCGAAGATTAATGAACAAAAAATTCCCATTAAAGACCTTAAATTCGAGCTTTTATGGCTCTTGATCGATCGGGGAAAAAGAGTTGGCAGGTGCCAAGAAAAGCTTGTCCTTCCTGATCCTCTCTCTCTTGTGCTCTGCGTTTTTACATGAAATTTCTAACCAATGGGTGCAATTGCGGTCTCTTTCACAGCCACTTGAAGTTTTAGAGGCTTGTTTGTTGTTAAGGCTTCTTTTTTTTTTTTTTTTTCCCTTTGGTTTTCTGTTTTTAAAATGAAATATTAATAACTCAAAATTAATCAGAACATTTTTTCAAATAAAAAATAAAATTCGGAATCAGAACATTTTTTTTTTTCCCTTTGGTTTTCTGTTTTTGCAAACAAAGAACAATTTATGTTTTCTTAATTAACTAACAATTTTCCCTTCTATTTGGAACTCTTGAAAATATGACCTTATACTAATTTGCCATTAGTTTTTTATTTTTAATTTTCCACTTAGGATTACTCATTTCGCCTTCTATTTGCGTTCCCATTCTCCTGAAGAAAAAAACAAAAAGAAAAAAAAAAGAATAAAAGAAGAGAGATCTATGAGAATGTCAAAGATTAGGCTAACAATTTGTTTTGTTAACGATATGACAGTATATATATTATTACTTGGTCACATATATACTCTCGAATAGATATAGTTACATATGGAGATCCATATATATTATTATTTTTATCTAGATAATAGAGTAAGTCATATTAATACTAGCAATATAGTATGCTAGGTTCAATGATTTGGTGTTGGCTAATTAAGTGTATTGAAGGAAGTGTTTGAATTTCGACGAGAGTCGGACGATTTTACCCCTCCAACCTTAGTTCGGTTAATAAGATAGAAAGGATATGGTGACAAAGAAGGAAAAAGCTCTATGTTGAATTTGTTGGATCACCCGCTATAATGAAATAATCGTCAATCAAATAATTAATGCCAGTTACAACCATCAAAACGTGAAGATTTCTTAAAAATGCAAAGGCCATTATGCATTTTTTATCTTCTTCCTAAACATAAAATTTGTCACGGAGGGAAGTATTAAACGCGAGTGAAAAAAAACCCTTACTTGAAAACGCAAAACGTTTTCTCTTGTGGCCCAACCCCCCAATAGGCCATATTAATTTTCGAATCTGGAAAAAAAAATTAAAGGACGGTAAAATTATGTTTTTAAACAGAATATAAAAATAATTTAAAAAATTTAGAAACATTTAGGTTGGAGGACAGAAGTTCCCCCCCAACCTTTTTTTGAGTTGCGAGCCGTAGAAGCCCGAATGGCCCTGTGAAGGTCTTTCGTCTCGCAAAAGAAATAGAAAAGTTCAATCGTATCTGAATAATTCGAGATTTAATTGGTTGATATGGTCATGCAATCATAATGTAATTACGTTCAAGAATATTAGATACAAAAAAAACTTCAGTACAAATAGGACACGGTATAGAAACTAGACTGACATATATCATTAGCTCCCCCCAGTCGTCAAGTTTGTGATGGTGAGATATGTTTCATGCACGAGGCTGAGTTAAATAAGAAAACACAATAAGTTCTAATAAGAGAATTTTTTTTCTTTTTTCTTTTTGGCAATATCCTTCACACTGGGAGCATATTGACATTGGGAGTGATACAAAAGAAACAGAGAGTTTGAATTCAAACTAAAAGGTGTAGAAACTCGTGGCTGTGTTGAATCACTTTGATTGTCCACCTTGGTGTGTAGATAAATATGTTATAATACAAATATCTTGTAGTGAGTGCATCTCTCGGTCCTGATATTTTTTGTAATTTATCATTAAATCTGTAAAATCAGCTGTAGTTTTTTTTTTTTTTTTAGTAATCCTGTGTCTTATAAAGAAACCTGTGGTTTTTATGGATTTGAGGTTCTGCCTTTTGATTTTTTTTCCACTTGGTGTTATCTCTACCCTACATAGTTTATATGATTGATTTTTATATCTTTAATGGGCAGAGATTGAAAAAAAAAGTATTAAAAAGGAATAGAGTATATCATTTTTTTGTAATTTAATAGTTAGATTTACAAAGAGACCTGAAATCTCTAAAAAAAAAAAAAGGGTATAAATAGTTACTTAGGGTCTTGTTAACACCAAATGTTCAATCACGTGGGTAAGAGAGTCGATATTTTTTTTTTCTCTCATCAAATTGGAAAGGGTTATGGGAACTAGAAAAACGAAAAAAAATGCGTTGACTCTCCAACAGCATATTCAAAACGAAAATACAATCAAATAATAAAAAATAGACCAAAAAATGAAATGATCCTTTAACATCCCAGGGTACTAATTTGGTTTATCCTCAAAATAAACCCTTTTCGCCCTGCCTTTCTTTTACCATTTTTCTCTCTCCTTGGCCGCCTCTTCCTCCCCTTCTACATAGCAAGCCATCGCCATAGCACTATTGAATCACTCTGCTTGATTTTTTGCTTTCTTCAATTTTCTTGTTTTTATGTTGGGATTGGGCCAGTCGGCCTTGAAGGACATCATTTTTTATGATATTAAATGACATAGATGCTGATTGTGGGTTTACATCCGTTTAGATGGTTTTAGGTTGTGATGCATAAGAAAATTGGATTGGGATCTACAGTAATTACTTATAATTATTTGTTTGAATTGTTAGTAATTTAGGTAAATAATGTGAGAGATCGAGATTTTATATGAGACCCACCTATTCAGATAAATTTTGAACTATCCGACCACTTATTTGGATATGTAAGTCCTATATTTTCATCTAAATTTCGGACAAATAATTACAGTGAATCTTTATAAAAAAGCCACCCTCCCACAGTTTTATTGGTTTTCTTTTGTGTGTGTTTCGTAAATGTATATGAATTATGACTGGCTTAGTGCATGTGTTGTATGTTTAGCCGTGGATTGATTGTGACTTGTGTTCATGTGTTGCATTAGAGTATTTGTGTGTCTGTGTATGATGAGGAGGCCCAAAAACGAGTGATTATACGTGATGGGCCAAATCTGAAAATCTGATCGGGCCGAGCAACTCAATTGAAATAAATCGATAGTATTCGGTTCGATCAGTTTCTACTCTATGATTGATTGGATTCTCTACAAACTATTTTAAAAGAGAGAGATCCCTTGAATGATATCCATTTTTGACGATAATCTTATTTTTGTTGGGATTTGGGCCAAGTCGCCTTTTTGAAATTGTTATTATTGTGATGTATTGTCATTATGATTGTGGACCACTGGCGGCTTGCCAGTGGGCCCCTCACTCCTTGTAAGGGCCTAAGGAATTTACTCTTTGAGGCCCATGTCGTCAGTCCCACAGCATTCATAAGATATATACCAAAGGGCTTAGGTGTCATAGGTTATATTTAGTTGATGGTTTTCTGTGATATTCGATCTAGTTTTGTATTGTGATCGGCACATATATATCAAGCTATCGTCTCCCCTTGCCTGTTCCTCTCTCTTTCTTCTTCATCCAACTGGACGGTTCACCTATCACGAGGGGCCCACTGGCAATGAACGCCAGTGGCTCTACTCATAGATGGCTTTCTTCTTGTGCAGTGCGGAGCTCCTGCCCTGGAGAGGCGGCCCGTGAGTCACTGTGAGAAAACTGACATCACAGTGGCGCCGTCTGGCTGGTGAAGATTCACGAGTTCACGCTTGCATGGACGTTTTTGCTCCCAACGAATCATAGGTTTCGAGGCCTGTAAATTCCAGGGTAAGAAGCCCGCAGTCTGCACACGTCTAGACGAAACCTGGACACGCACACACCTGGTTCGAATCCTGGGCGCAGGCAGTCATTCCAGCTGTTCAATAGTAAGTCAGATTCCCCGTAGCAAGATCTGAGCAGATCTGGCCCATCTGCGTCAAACCGCTCATTAAGTAGCAGATCCACAATCGAAGGGCCGTAAACCACGACTTTACCGGTGACTAGAAGAGCCTCCATTGACATTCCCTGCCATAGTAGTACGGTACTCAACGTCCTTCTTCACCCGGAGTTTCAGCTCTCACTGCCGGCTATGGACCCTTTTATGGCGAATGTCGTAGATGCTACGCCTATTGCAGCAGATGTGTCATCCATGGCAGATCTGCATTCGTATTCGATAAGTCGCATTGAAGACGTTCGACCACAACAGTGGAATCGAAAAGCTTCAGATCAAGCTGCTCTTGCAAAAGTCCAAGGAATTTGCAGGAGTAGCAGCATCGGCAATTCCCCCATGTTCAGATCGCGCAGATCCGAACAGGTCTTCGCCCCATCAGGTGGAAATTTCACGGCCAAAGATGGAAGGCCGAAAGGAGGGTTCTCTGCTGCTTTGCTGCTCTCAGCAATACTCCAAGAACTCCAAAAATGCAAACGGAATCAAAGGGACTTACACCGCCCATGGGCGGATACACCACCACAACCATCATGGTGGTCCCTATTCAAGCCCCAACTTCATCCCAGACGGCGTCGGAATACACCTCCCTCTACCCCCTAACTTCCTACCAAATCCTCCCTCTCTTGTCCCCCCTACTCAGACTCAGAATTCCCGACTCCAGCCAACCGTCGCTCAACCCGCTCTACCGCTCCCGCTCCGTACAGGAGCACCAGGAATCGTGAACCCCATTCTCTCTTGCCTCACTCACCTCCACGAGGCCACCATAGAAGCCGAGGCCCTCCGCCGCGAGAACAACACGCACCTCCGCGCCATGGAACTGCGAGCTCCATCAATACCTCAGCCTCTTCATCCAGACGGCTCTCCTCCGCCGAATATACGGCACGTTTGGGCTTCTGACCGTCGTTTTCGCGGTCTGAGTATTGAGGACAAGAGGAGTTGTGCTTGGGATGACGTGGCGGATGGGAAGCCCAACGATGCGCTGATCGAGAGCGGAAGGGTCAGAATGTTGAGGTGGAAAGATAGCGGTTCTCGTTGCCCAAAGAGTAATCTCTGTGAGATCCAGTGGTAACTTGAAGACGACGTCTCAGGCACTGCTAGAGGTGGAGCTGCGACTCAGAGCCGCTTGGTTCCCACTACGAGTCCATTCAATTGTTACGTACAGCGCCAATTTAAAAATTTTTGTAGGCCGTGTGTTCATTCTCCAACAGTGAAAATTCCAAGGCTTTTCTCCAAGGGCCGGACGAGGGCTTTTCAAAATTCCGAAGGCTTTTTTCCAAGGCCTGAGGCGAGGGCTTTTCCAAAAATTAATCCCGAGGTGCTTTTCCAAAAATGCCAAGGGCTTCTCCAAATTCCAAAGCTTTCTCCAAGGGCCGACGGCCGAGGGGTTTTCCTAAATTCCGAAGGCTTTTTCCATGGGGGAGGCCGAGGTCGAGGGCTTTTTCAAAAATTAATCGAGGGCTTTTCCAAAAATCCGAGGGCTTTTCTCAAGGGCCCGAGGGAACGAGGCTCTTTTCAAATTCCGAGGGCGTCCTCCAAAAATTCCGGAAGGCTATTTCCAATTTCAAGGGCTTCCCAAGGGCCGAGAGTCTACTCCACATTCTGCGAGCATCTCCAAAATCCGCGGCTTCCTCCCAAAATTCAAATAACTCCAAAAATCGTAAGGCACCTCTTCCCTAATTTTTTACATAAGCTTTAATTCAATTACTTAATTGTCTCCCACATAGTGCTTATGTTTAAAGAAACGCATGAAGGCATGTGTCATTGAACTATGGCATCTCCATGAAAAATCCTGCATGTCTACACACTTTCGGAATGGTTGTGTTTATCTGATATTCTATGCAAAGTCTACAAAGCTGCACACCATTTTGCCTGTGCGAAGGATTAACTAATGATTTTAATTTTCTTGATGTATTCCGTATAGTTCCGTTTATTATATGATTTCCATCTGAAAAGAATATTGCCTATCTTGAAGAATATTTACTCTCCTGTTTACATGGACAACCCTAAATTCCGAGGGCACACAAAAATCAATGCCCTCTAAAAGATTCACGTACACGGCATCTCCGGAAAACTTCAATACTCATGCCTTATTTCTTAATATTCTATTTCATTGTCTCCTTTACATAAGTTTAAAGTCCATTTATTCCAACTCTTCCCCCCGATCTCCATATATATTGTATCTCTTATTTAGTTGTCTCTTTAGATTATTATCTTGTAATGTAATGGTTCGAAGTACCCAACTCCTCTTAAAGCTACGGTAATTTTCTGGAACATTATTTTTGTTGGTCCATTGTTTGCCAGCTTACAAGTCTTCAAATCTGCAATTTAGTTAGGAGGCGTGTATTATCACATTGGTTTTTAATGCTCCTATCTCAATTACCTTATTTTGAAGTTTGAACGAAGGACTTTCCACCAAAATTCGAGGGCATTTCCGAGTATTCGAGGAACCTCCAAAATCCGATGGATTTCCACAAATCTCTAAGGCTTCTCTGAAACAAGGGGACTTCTCCATTTTAAATGCTTATGATGCTTTAAGGCAAATATTTTTTATATACTCTCCATCTAGAAGGATATGGCAGTTTTTGAATGCCCATCTCTACACTACATTTGTCTGCTAAACATGGTTCCTGTGATTACAACACGGTATTATTGCAACAAACCTCTCCTTCTAATTGTTCATTATTGATTCACACGATTGCTCCAATTTCCATACACGGGTATATGGGCCAGCAAACTACTCACTTTAGCTGGTACAAGTATTAGTTTAGTAGATTGTTTCATATGTACATACTCTGAAGCTCTTTGAAGTTTACACGAATCTCTATGATGCGCCCATCAGCCTTCCGCCCTGCTAGGTTTTGTCAGACCATTGCCAGTCGCCCATTATGAATGATAATTCATGTCTAACTGTCATGTTGAATTTACATTGCTCCCGAATTTCCATATATGGGCACACGGGTCACAAATAAATCTCTTTATATTTAAATGCTTCTGAAATAAATTTTTAAGCTACATGGAACTTCTATGGTTTGTCTCCTTCAACTGCTATGTTTTGCTTATGACATTACGAGTCGCCATTATAATGGATTCGTGTTCAATCGCTATTGTTCATTTACATTACTCTGACGCCCTTTATTGTCTTATCAATGACGCCAAGGTAAAAGTTTAAATATAAACCGATCCTCTGACAAAATTGCACAAGTTAAAATATGTTTTGCGCTATCCACTCCAATCCGAAGGACAACTCCACATCCGAAGGGCATTTACAAATGTCCATTGGACACTCCATAATTTGAAGGTAACTCAAATACATAAGAACACCTCCTATACTACCCGACAGGCTGTTATACGACCTCAAGGCGTATAATCCCTCCTCCTTTGAGCATCCATAAGACCTTGCTCCAGACCTGTTACGACATCAAGGCGGATACCAGCCCTCTCACCTCTTGAGGCATCTTAAGACCTTTGCTTCCTAGGCCCGATCCTCCGGTAAATTCGCTCCGAGGATCGACTCGGTAATTTCACTCGAGCGCCACACATTGGACTCCATCGCCAACGGCCGTATAAGCCTTCCCTTTGAGGCATCTTAAGGACCTTGCTCCAGGCCCGATCCTCGTAATTCGCTCCCCAGAGGATCGACTTTCGTAATTCCACTCCCGAGCGCTCACACAGTGACTCCATCCGCCTACGGCGTATACCCCTCTCCTCTGAGGCATCTTAAGACCTTGCTCCTAGCCCGATCCTCCAGTAATTCGCTCTGAGGATCCGACCGGTAATTCACTCGAGCGCCCACACATGACTCCATCGCCGCACCGTATAAAGTACCTCCAAATAGAGGCATCATAGACCACATAGACAGCCCGATCCTCGGTAATTCGCTCAGAGGATTCGGTATCCGGTAATTTGCTTCGAAGCGCTACACAGTGGACTTCCATCGCCATGACCTCATAAGACCTCCCCAACCAAGGCATATTAAACCACTAGCGCCAGGATCCACCTCTTATTAATGGTCGCACCGTCTAATCATCGGTCGCCGTGTCATTGGATCCCGACCTCGATTTGATCCACCATCCTCTATTGCCGGTCGCCGATGGCACGCATCTCGACCCGCCAGAAGAATAAGTAAGTCACCCACACGCCTCTCCTCTCTAATGTGACAGCACGAACAATATTTCAAATTCCCATGGATAGATTATTAATCGTCCAAGGGAATTGGGGGACTTCATGTAGGGCCCAGACCAGAAAAACTCCAAGCAAGCCCATTTACGGGCCAGGCAGCACACATATAAAATTCCCATGGAAGTTTATAATCATCAAAGGGAATTGGGGGACTCCTGTATGGCTCCAGACAAAAACCCAAGCAAGGCCCATCTACGGGCCCAGGGCATCACACACTTTATAAAATTCCCATGGATTAGATTTACAATCATCCAAGGAATTGGGGGACTCCTGTAGGGCCTAGGTAATTACCCTGAGGCCATGTCGCCAGCCCACCAGCCAAAGAATACCAAGAAAAGGGCTTAGGGTGTCATATATATACAACGATCAGGTATTAAATTCACATATAACAACTATCTCTCTTTCTCCTCTCCTCTTCTTCTCCAACTACTTCATCCATCGGAGGGTGCCCACTGGCAAGCGCCAATGGGCCACTCTAATGGCTTTCTCTCCTTGTGCAGGCGGAGCTCCTCCCTGGAAGGCGGCCCGGGAGTCCACTGTAGAAAACCCGACATCTACAGATATCATTTTTGATGATATTAATGACATTAGTATGATGGATTGTGGAGTATACAATCCCTTTAGGTGGTTTTAAAAGTTGTGATGCATAAGAAATCAGATTGGAATTTAGCAGTAATATGTGATTCACATAATTACTACAATTAGTTGTTTGAATCTGCTTAGTCAATATTAGTAGCAGTAATGGAGAGATTCTGTAAAGAGACTCACCTATCAAATATAATTTTTGAACTGTCCGATACTTATCATATCTAAATTTCAGACAAATAATTACCATGAATCCTTTATAAAAAAAGAGCACCCTCCAACAAAGTTTATGGTTTTCTTTTGTGTGTGTTTCGTCAAATGTATATGAATTATGACTGTCTTAGTGCATGTGTCTGTATGTTTAGCCCGTGGATCTGATTGTGAGTTGTGTTCATGTGTTGGGCATTAGAGTATTTGTGTGTAATGTGTGTATGAAGGAGGCGCCCAAAACGAGTGATTATAAATTCGATAGTCATATCCGTTCAGTTTCTACTCCTATGATCTGATTGGATTCTCTAAATACTATTTTAATTTAAAATGAAAATAATTTCTAGTAAACTGTTTCAAATTTCAGTTAAAAAGAACCATAAAAATATTAATGTTTTTTATTATCGGTCAACCGTCCTCAAGAATGTATTTTCCTAAAATCAAAGCCACAGCTGAGGCCAAAAAAATCTCTACAAGCCCGAACGATGCATATCGATCTTCCAAAACCAGAAATAAAGCAGTTGTTTGGGCCCCGCCCAATCCTAACGACCACGCGAAGAAACCTGAACAGGAAAATCTGGATGAGCTTCTCGAATCTCATATCTGCCTAAATTTTATTAAGCGAAATGCTATGTATACTTTAAGTTCTCTCGCTCATAATGTGACAATAAAAAAATTTCATTGAATTTTTGACCAAGTTAATATGTACATATTATATCAAGTGGTGATTTTAACTCCTCACGACCGTGGAGTAAAATACATTAAAAATTACATAATAGCATTTCTCTTAAAATCAAACACTTCTTTGTTGTCCCCCTTATCCACATGCTTGTGCCGCCCCCCCCCCCCCGGGAGGGGCTGTTCATCCCACGAGCCAAAATACTGCTCTCGCTGGGTGAAAAATTGACGATCAACTAACCGCTATTATCGATCGACGAAAATACTATATATACTTCAAATGCTCATCCCTGACGTCTCAGTGAAAATTAACCATTGAATCCTACATGTAGCTTTCATTGTTATTTCTCAATAATAATTTTTATTACCCACGTAAAGAGTAACCACTTGAGAATATGGTATCAGCACCTCTAATTTTGACGGCATCCCATTTGTATTCTCCCAAACGAACATTGAAGTAGCGAGAGAGAGAAAATCATACAACCAACCTGTATGGTATGATTGTGACAACCACCCAATTCATCCTTTAAGCTTGAGTAGTAAGACCGATACCTTTACTCAAAAAAAAAAAAATGAATTAGGTCTAGGAGATATATTATATTAACAAGGGGGGCTGAAGAGTGAAAACAAACATTTGTTCAGAGAAGAACTCATATAGAAATTTCAAAAATGCCTTTATTTATTATTTACTTTTTTCTAATTGATTGAGGGAAAAGGGTTACAGGGGAGGAATCTTTACCACTTTCTGATCTGGAAGGAAGAAGAGAATGGGAGATCCTAAATGGGAATGCTTTCATACAACTTATGGGAAGCGGCCCACCTGGCTAATGAGTGTGCACGAAGGATTTGCACATCGAGACACTTTCAAGCATTCCAGCTTTGAAAGGAATGATAAGAAAACTAATTGTCAGAATACAATTAGAAAAAGACCAATGAAGCAAAAAGAGAAGGAATCATTGATAGCCAACACCTACAATCTGGGAATCACCCTCAAGCTTGAAAATTGGAACAGCCTAGAGACTGCCATCCGAGAGGACCAAAAGGGCTGCCAACGCCTCCCTTGAGAAGAACTCCCAAAGCAGCCAATTTAAGAGTTTGCAGCAGCGATAATATATACCCGTATCATCACTCAGAACATGCGCTGCAACCGCCAGAGAAGCCCCATCACCGCCACATCAAAATTCCCTTTTAAGTGCTACGACTTGGAGGAGGAAGCCAAATTGCGACGGTAGACTGGCATCGCTTCCAAGCCGTAAGAATGGACCTTCAGGAGTATGGAAAATATGATGAAGAACTTGGGGGGGAGCAGGTTGAATACCATCGTGAACAAGCTGGTCTACGAGCCAATCCAAATACAATCCAAGATAAATACAACATACTAACTGGAAGTTCCTGGTTTCTTCCTTAGGAATTGCCAAGAAATTTGGACGGTAGTAGGATGCCAGAATCCAATGAGAAATATGTCTTGAAGAAAAACTGATGCTGTAATCGGCCCAAGGTGAGACTCCTCCACAAAATACAAGCCAAAATCACACTCCAAGAAAATATAAAGATAGGTCTTCACTAAGGGCCCTTGCAAAAGGCCAGCACCAAGAGTTTGCAGCAACAGTTGTTAACAAACTGACCAATACTGGCCCTAGAGGGGAGGTATATCCCAAGCAACTTTCCAAGAGAAGCATGCTTAATCTGGCTTGAAGTTTTAACCCCAAAGGGTAAGCCAATCATCCTCAGAGAGATGAGGAATTCTGCCTCCAGGACACCAGAAATACTCAATGGCAAGCATCTTAACAGCAAACATTGGACCCGAGATGGAGGGAGGCCAGAACCATTTCCTCAAGAGAAAACTTGGCAAGTGGATGCTGAAATACACTGAACGAGAAGGGATTCAAACAGATCATCCTCAGCAAATGAACATTCCAAACTCTCAATCACCTTCCAAAAATTAACTCAGAAACTGTAAAGCGGAAGAGAGGATAAGTTCACATTTGGTGTTGGTTTTAGAAGTATGGCATTAAAGGAATCCAAGGAGAGGTCCACAAATCAACATTAAGACCACTCAGAACATAGAGATGGCAAGCTTTCCTTTAGCAACAATCATGTTCCATTCTTCAAAAGACCATTCCAAACGCCAAGGATGAGAGAGGCTTGGGAGACGGCAAACAAAAAATGAAACACATGCTTCAAATATTTCAACTCCTAAGAGCATCCCCCAGTAGAAGCAGGCTTGATTAGAAACCATTTCCAACCAAGTCTTGCAAAGCAAAGAGCTATTCAAGAATTTCCATGGATCTAAAGTCCCAAAACCACCCAAAGCTTTGGCTGCAACATATTTCCCCCAAGAACAGGAAGGAGAGATTATGCGTTTTAATCGCCTGTGGGAAACCCCAACAAACAACTTCCTTAGCCAAAGAATTAAATCTCCGCACACAGAGAATTTGGTAAAGGAATAAAGACATGATATAAGTTGGCAATAGCATTAGCAACGGATTTTAATCAACAGTGGTTCTAGCTGCTTGGGAAAGCAGCTTAAGCTTCTCCAACCAGTGACCTTCCGCAAAAATTCCTGTCCTGGAGCCACAGAAAAGCGATTGGCTTTCTTCCTCCTAGTTAAGAAAAAGACGGGATACCAAGGTATGTTGCCCGAGCTGGACATAGGCAGCAGATATGAGAACACGCATTAACAGCCACCTTTTCGAATTCCGCCTGCAATTTTTGCCTAAAAAATAACAGCAGACTTAGGCGGTATTAACACACGCCCTCGACCAAAGAAGAGTAAGTAGGAGATACAATGTTATAACGCGCCTGAGCTTCCTACTCATTAGCCCGAGAGGAAGATCATGATGTCACACAAAAGAACAAAGAGAAATAGGGAGGACAAGTTCTAGCATTTTGGATCCCAATGTACGATTACACCAAATTTTCTTCTCTCAAGAATCACCTTGAAAAATCTCAGAATTGGATAAAGGAATCAGTGAAGAGGATCACCCTTGCTTAAACCCTAGAAGGAGAGAACTTTCCAAAAGTGCACACCATCAAGAAGAATAGAAACAGGAGGTAGTTGTAATACCTGTTCAAATCCATCGAACCCACGTAAGAATGAAAGCCCAAGCTAAAGATAGAACTTAGAGGAAATCCCATTCCAATAATGAATCAAATAGCTTTAGCCATTGTCTAACTTGAGAGCCATAAGGCCAACTATTCCCTTTCTTATGCCTTCATAGAATGAAATACCATTCATCGGCCAAGAATAGAGTGTTCCATGTATGGATCTACCCTTGAGAACAGCTGAGTTGAGTAGGGGACAGACAATTTTGTGCAATAGGGTTCTAAGTATAGAAGCAGGATTTTAGAGATAATCTTGTAAATAATAGTTTAACCACATATGACCCATCTATAAACAGCAAAAAAAAAAAAA
>FXXK01000780.1:37030-60215 GCA_900184695.1 Betula pendula | reverse complement strand
GATTTAAAACAATTTATCTCAAGTATAACAATATTAAAATGAAGAATATTTTCTAGTAACTGTTTTCAATTTCAGTAAAAAAAACCATAACAAAATATTAATGTTTTTTATTATTCGTCAACCGCTCCTTAAGATATATTTTCCCTAAAATCAAAGCCACAGCTGAGCCAAAAAAAATCATCTACACAGCCCGAGGGATGCATAGTCGTCTCAAAACCAAAAGCTAGTTGTTTTGGCCCGCCGAATCCTAACCACAGGCGAAAGAGGCCCTGAAACGAGGAAAACGGGATGAAGCTTCTCGAATTTCATTCTCTCAATTTTATTAAGCGAAATGTTACGGTAGTTCTAATCCTCAACTTATCCCTCATAATGGATAATGAAAATTTTCATTAAATTTTTGACAGGTTATCTGTATATAATCTATCAAGTGGTGATTTTTACTCTCACGCCGTGGAGTACGTTACCGTTGATAAAAATCCATATAGCAATTATCTCCTAAAACGAAACAGGTTCCTTGTTGCCCCCTTATCCACATGCTTTCCCCCCTCCCCCCCAAAAAACCCATTAAAATAGTACAGACACTGTATTTGCTTTATTTTATTCAATGATCATTTTTACTGGTTACGTTAAAGTAAATATTTGAGAATATGTGTAACCTATTCATTTTTACCGCCAGTCCATTCTCTACTCTCCCAAAAAGAATGGAAAGTTAGTGAGAGGGAGAATCATACAACCAACCTGTTTGTAGATTTTGCGAAACCAACCCCAATTCATCCCTTAAGCTTTTGGGGAGTAAAACCGATACTACCTCACAAAAAAAAAAAAAAAAAGAAAAAAAAAAACGAGAATGAATTAGGGTCTAGGAGATATATATATTAACATGGGGGGCTGAAGAGTAAAAACAAACACTTGTTCAGCAAAGAAACTATACAGCAATTTCAAAAATGTCTTTAGTGTTAACTACATATTGACCCATCTAAAAAAAAAAAAAAAAACCCACAGATACATATCTATAGTCTCTTTACATCTAGTGTGACAAACTGTGTTTTTAGAGACTCACAAGCTTGCATTGAGCATTCCTAGATGAGCTCTCTATTTTGATTTTTCTTTAAAATTAGAGAAACTCACAAGGAACACTTCATTTATCAAGCTTCTATTATTCTCATTATTTAACCTAGTCAGATTTCTCTATATTTGGAGAAATAATCTTCCTCTTCTTCATCTTCAATTATTTTTATATTCATTTTCCTTTTCTTCTCATCTCCTCTCTACATATCATTGCTGTAGAGTCGCAGACCACCATGGCACTTATTTGTGGGAGTTTTTTTTTTTTTAATTAATTAGGTGAAAAGGGTATAGGAGAGAATTTTGTTGGGAGTTTAATATCATGTGGTTTTGCATATAAGAAATTCACTCACTAACATAATTGGCTTTCCTTGGAGTTTTTTTTTTTTTTTTTGTTTTGTTTTGTGTGGCACGTTGCGGTGAAAATGATAAGACAAGGTTTTGTTGTCTTGCTCAAGTTGGGTGCTGCATTTGCGTGGTGTAGCCGAGTAGTGAGGGGGAGTGTTAGAAGGGAGATTGAAAAAGGGAGAGAAAATGAAAGAGAGTTGTTTCACAATAAGAATTATTATATATATATTTTAAGTAAGGAATATTTAAAGAGTTCTCATATTAGACTCTTAAAGTGTTTAGTTAACAATAAAAAAACTTATTTTTAGCTAAAATTTAACTAAACTTTAAAAATCATTGATGATACAATTAGATTAATTAATACTTGGGACATTACAAGCTTGCGTCAAACAAGCGTTGCAAAAGGTACGACTTTGGAAAAAACTTTACCACTAGTCGTTGGGAAGCTGAAATTCGTCAAAGAAGTACAATTTTTTCACTCAAAACAAGCTCCAGTGGTATTTTAATTATTTGGATATAAGATTTCCACGGCAACCCCGGCCTCCAATATAACCCAACAATAAAGGCCCCTTGGCGGTCATCCCATCAATAATGTGTTCCGGCAATCATTACTTAGAAAAGAGATAGAGCGAGCTTTTAGGTTGCTGTATTCTGTTTGCTTTACAGCATTAGGTGCTGTTAATTAAAAAAACTACATGAATCCAGTTGTATCACACTTTACTATAGCACCTATGCTGTAAGAAAACAAAGGCTAAGATAAAAAAAAACAATGGCCTAGATGATCTGAGCTTTGTTTCCTTACAGCATTAGGTGCTGTAGTTATAGGAAGGATAGTGTTGTTGCACCCCCCCCCCCCCCCCCCCCCCCCTAACTGACTACCCACTAAAAGCTTTATTGTCAATAATGTTTTTCATGATTTCCCACCAAAGCGGACAAACTACTTTAAATGTTTATTTTTCATCACTCTCAGCATTTGAAAATGATAGAATTAAGAAATTTTGGGTGAGAACTAAATCAGACTTCGGCTATTTAATTATAGGCAAATTTTTGGTGTTCCTTTCGAACGGATACTCTTTCGTTCAGACGGCAGATGGCGTTAAAAATTTTGGATGCGAGAAATTTTCTTTGAGTTGTCTAGGTCTTCTTTCATCAAATGGGTTATTTTCTATCGAACGAGTAACTTATTTACTAAGATGTTCGGCCGTCGTGATATTTCCTTATGCGCAACGGTAATCTTCACGTTTGAACGGATCCGACTTATATATATTTTTTGGGACTATACTACTACTCGTTCGAACTTCTGATTTCCCCAGTCTTGAACGGTTACATGCATAAATTCAATATATTTAGAGTTTTTAAGTCTAGTTCGAAATGACCACACTCCCGATTAAACTTACGGAACTAAAATTACACTTTGATTAAAACTTTTTTTAGAATCTCTTGCCCTAATTGTTATAGACTATCATAACCAAACAATATCTAATATTTCTTGGTGTTACAACCACTGCTACAGTACCACCATATTGTCCTGCCCCAACGTCCTACTCTTAAGGGAAGGAATTGGAAGTCGTGTGACGAAGTGTGACCCTTTAACCTATCTTTCCTTTATGGCTTAAGATTATTATGGCATGTCTCACTTAACATCAGGAGCTCCCAACAGGGCACAAGTTTAGTAATTGTTTTTTCTTTTGTCACACACTAAAGACAATCATCTAAGCATCAACTGAAATTCTCATTAACAATGTGCTTAAAATTAAGGAGTTCGTTAGTAATAGGTAAAGCCATAAAAATTCAGTTTATTCTATTATTAAAAAATTAAAGTTTTTTTTTTTTTAATAATAGATTATAGTTAATCGTTGTTGACAATTGAATAGATGTGCTATATATATATGGTATATAGCGGATATACAATATGATCAAAAGAACTAAACAAACTCTCTCTCATAGTTTATATATATATAGTATGCTTATAAGAGCACCTCACATGGCTTATTTAAATTTTTAGACAAATGCTAACTAAAACTCATTTTGTTAGTTTAAGCTAACCACTCTTCTCAACACCGTTTTATTCGCTTATCTAATTTCTTATCTATTATTAAAAAATCATTTTAGGAATTTTTTATCATTTTAATTAAAAAACCCATCTTCACCAAATAAACAAAAAAAAAAAAAAAACCCTATATAAACACCCATTCTGCCTGCAGCAACTATCATCGCCACACTATTCTCCACCATCACCAACACAGCATTACAATAAACCATGTCTCGTGGAGCCTTAAAGATTTTATTTAATTGAGATCCCTCTGTGGAGCCCTAATTGTTTGTTTTGTTGGTGTCTTCTCGTTGTAATTTATTACCCCAAAAAAATAAAAAAATCCAAGCAGGCCAGAACATGATGTGTTGTTTCTTCTATTTGATCTGCACAGGTATTCATTACATTGCAGTTTAGATTTTTGAGGTCCTTATCAATTATTCCCTCTTCTAACTCTTTCTCTTCACACCCACTATGCTTGTCCCCCAACAGAAAAAACAGGAGAATAGAAAGCAAAGCCAATCAGACGGCCAAAAACCAACATATCCAACCAAAAATTTCCATTCACCTTTGGTTAACCAACATTATTCTTAGGATCCCAAACAAGAAACCTACTCTATTCAAAACATTTTTTCTTTAGGTTGATTTGAATTTTCATTTCCCTACAATCAAAAAACACCATCAAACACTGATTTAATGATTTTATCACCGGTCTCTTTTTTTCCCCAATTTTCTCAGCAAACCAACAAAGCACAAGCAAAAGAGCTCACTAAAATTTACCTCGACCTATGGTTTCCTTGGTGGGAAGTTGTACTTGGGCTAGGGACAAAATCAATTGAGAGAGAGACAGAGAGGAGAGACCGGGAGGAGGAGGAGATTGTGTGGAGAGAAAAATGCTTAGGAAGGAAAACAGTACGCTTAAACAAGAAAAATCTGGAATAATAAAATGGATGGGATGCGTGAACAGTGTAACGCCCGATTGAGGCGTTACACTGTTCACAACATGGACTGACAAATCCATTTTGCGATTCCAGATTGCATAAGCGGGTAGAAGGAGCTTAATTTTAAGGAGTATGCTTAGCATCGTAGCTAAATGGGAAGATGCTTAAGCAATGTGAGCGCTCCAAGAACAAATGTGCCCACAAGTAAAGCCCATCTGGATTGAGACACGTAGGCACTTTGTAATCGAAGGACTTATCTATGGTGACAAGCTTGTTACTCACTATGTGCTTTTCCTCTTAAAAAAGAAAACAAACCCACAGATGACATATCTCTAGTCTCTACAACAACATCACAGGTCTGGAGCAACTCATCTAGTGTGACAAACTATGTTTTTGGAGACATCACAAGCTTGCGTTAGATATCTAAACTTGGGACATCACAAGCTTGCGTCAAACAAGCGTTGCAAAAGGTAGACTTGGAGGAAACTACGACTAGTCGTTGGAAAACACTGAAATTTCGTCAAAACTAACAATTTTTGACTCCAGACAAACTTCAGTGGTAGTTTTATTTGGATATAAGATTTCCACGGCCAACCCCGGCCTCCAACATCAACCCAACAATATAGCCCCTTGGCGCCATCCCATCAATAACGTGGTCCGGCAACTCATTACTAGAAAATCGTTGTTCCACCAAACCGACGACCCACTGCAAAACTTTATTGTCAAAAATGTTTTTATTCATGATCCCCACCAAAGCAAAAACTACTTTAAATGTTTATTTTTCTCGCTCTCAGCATCTAAAAAAAGAGTAGAATTAAGAAAATTTTGGGTGAGAAAACTAAATCAGACTTCGGCTATTTATAGGCAAATTTTTGGTGTTCTTTTCGAATGGGATACTCTTCCGTTCGGACGGCTATACGTAAAAATTTGACGCAAGAAATTTTCTTGAAGTGTCTAGAGTCTTCTTTCATTCGAATGTGTTATTTTTCGTTTGAACGGGTAACTTAATCACTAAGATTTCGGTGCCGTGATATTTCCTTATGACACGAACGGTAAATCTTCCTAGTTCGAATTAACGGATCTCGACTATACTAGATTGTTCTGGACTATACTAGTCTTGTTCAAACTTCTGTTTTCCCCGGTTCAAACGGTACTATGCATAAATCAATATATTTTAGATTTTTTAGTCTAGTTCGAACTTAGGACTTGAAATTACACTTTAATTAAAATTTTTAGCATCTCTAGTCCTAATTGTTATAGACAAACAACCAACAAATATCCTAACTATTTCTTGGGTGTTACAACCACTACAATACTGCCAATAGTCCCGCCCCCGAATAGAAAAAAAAAATTTGTCCCGCCCCCAACTCTCCCTAACTATGCTTTTATGGGCCTTAAGATATTCACGGCATGTCTCACTTAAATCAAAGCCCCCTAATTAGAAAATAAAAAAAAAAAAAAAAAAAAAAAAAATCAGAGCTTCCAACAGGGCAAACAGGTTAGTAATTGTTTTTGCTTTTGTCACCCACTAAAGACAATATCTAAAGCATCAACTGAAATTCTTCATTAAACCATAGTGCTTAAAGGTAGTTCGTAGTAATTAATAGGTACAAGCCCATAAAAAGTATAGCGGACGCATCCTCTAGTAATACATATCAAAAGAAACTAAACAAATTATGCTTCTAACAACAAATGTCCCCCACAATGTAAACACCAGATCTCTGGATCGGACACTAGGCACTCTTGTGAAGACTCATCAATGGTGACAAGGCTGTTACTCACTCTGTAGCTGTCTACTCTTCTAAGGTGTTTGTAAAATAAATTTACAAGTGGAAGGATAAGTCCACGGCTTAATAAGTAAACTTAGAAAGTGAAATTGGGTTTTTTGAAACAACACTTTCATCCCGCCTCTAAAGCATACCTTGAATACAAACATTCGAACAACTTCAATTGAGGCTTTCGACTGCAGTTTGATGTTGCAATTTGTTCAGAGCAAAAATTGTCAAACACCTTTTGTATGTGTTTGAGATTGTTCATCAAGGTCTCCATGGACTTTTTCGCAATTTCTGGTGAAACTGAATTAAAGATCTTTCCCTATTATGATTGAGAAATCACATTGTTTTTCCATCTCTAACTTTCTTCAATTCTTGAATTCATTTATAGTGAATACACCGTTGCGTAGGATGTCAGAATGACTTATGAAAGAGACAATCATGGCAAACAAAAGACTGCCATCTTTATCAGACGAATATTCAAGCTATGTAGGAAATAACATAGGATCACGAAGGGTTGAAAAGCTATGAAGATGATCATTTTGGTCCAGATTTTGGGTACTTTTTGATTAATTACGGGGTACGGACTAGCATTGAATGTAAGCTCGTCCGAATTCTCCCGTCAAATTGACATATAATCCCATATCTGCGACGCAATCCAGATCAAACCAAGAACACTAATTCAAATTCGATTTGACCGGTCAACTCTTCGATATTTTTGGAGGAGAATTTTCAACAAATGGGATAATCAGAACGTTGGCGATGATGCATCACAACATTTGGCTTTTAAACTTTGTGTATTTTTTCTTTTAAAAAGTTCAAATATTGGTTTTGGCTTTCCATTCATCTACAAAATAATTTACCATGATTACAATAGAGTCTTTTAGGAAAATAAAGAAAAAAATCTGCACTTATAAAGTAAAATTTTTCTAAAATATATTATAAAAAAGAAAGCGAAATTTGAGACTATAAAAAGTAATTGTAAAATCTTACTCTTTTATCTCCAAAAATTCTCAACTTTCTTAAATTTTACCATTATCCCCATGTCCCCCACACTATAGAATAATAACATTGAAACAAAAAAACCACTAAGTGCTTAAACTAATCCGCTTGACGTTCGGTCAATAAATCAACCTTTCAAAAAATAAAATAAACTGAACAACAAATATAAAATAACAATTAATAAATAAAAGGGGGCAACTTCATAGAGGCCCTGAACTTCCACGCGTTTTAAAGAACCCCCCTCAAACTTTGACCTTCTCTCATTTTCACCCTCGGAACTTCCAATCTTCTATCATAAGACCCCCTCCGTCTGTTTTAAACGTTAAAATTTTTTAAAATTCCCAAAATACCCCTGTATTTTAAACAAAAAAAAATTATAAAAAAATCCTAAACCTAAAAATGAGGGGGTATTTTGGGAATTTCAAATTTTACGTTTAAAACAGACGAGAAGGTCTTATGATAGAATTGGAAGTTCGAGGGAGTGAAAATGGAGAGAAGTCAAAGGTTTGAGGGGGGTTCTTCAAATCGCGTGGAAGTTTCAGGGGGTTCTGTGAAGGTTTCCCCTAATAATACTTAAGTTAAAAACTTAAAGCATAATCATAAAAATCAAAATTAATAAGGCTAAAAGATTAGGGACAAAGATGCAACAACACAATTATACAACAAAGACAAATTAGGAAAAAATACGACTTAGGGGAAATTCACTCTACCCCCTGCTGTCATGCATTTTTGCAATCACCCCTCAACTTCAAAACTCTCGGTTTAGCTGTATTAAGTTTTAATTTTTTGCCAATGTCCCCTTCGTTGCCAATTCTGTTACGTTAGACGGTCAAAGAGGGGTGAAATGATTTTTAATGCCCCATAACTTTTTTAAAAACAAATTACATTTACCCTTATTTCGAATAAAAAATTATTGTTTATTTTTTTTTTGGTCCAAGTTTGTGACCCACTGGGTCACGTCGTTGACCGCATTGGGTCTACGCCGTGGACCTAGTGTTGGGTCACGTCGATGACCGCGGTTGGTTCACTGCTGTGACCCGTGTTGGGTACGTCGTGAGCCCCAACAACGTTACGTCGGTGCCCGCCGTGACCCACGGCTGGCCACGCTGGGTCATGACGTGACAGCGGTGGGTACGCTGATCACGTTGGGGTCAGGTCACTTTTTTGAAAATTTTTTTTTGAAATTGGAAATTAAGGGTAGTTAGGTAATTAACACCTTTCAGTTAGGATTTTAACGACAATTTTACGGGAGGGAGACTTGCAAAAAATTAAAACTTACAATAACTAATGAGAGGTTTTGAAGTTGTGGGCGCGGTGATTACAAAAGCATAACAGTTCAGAGAGTTAAGTGAATTTTTCCAAAAAATTACAAAAAAAGCAAACATGTATTATATATACTTACGTACTATATACTTTATATAATATTATATTTGGTCACACCGAGATGACCCACTGCGTGAGAAAAAAAAAAAAAAAAATAGTGCATCTTGTCCACGAGATTAGCACTGCAGCAATATCAAAACATATATATATATTTACTTTTTCATTTCCAAAGAGACAAAAACTTGAAGAACAAAAGAGCAACAAGTAAAAGACAAACTTTTATGATTTTCAAATATATATATAAATATCTTAAGTTACTGGTGAAAATGAGAGAAGTCAAAGTTTGAGGGGGGTTCTTTAAATCGCGTGGAAGTTCAGGGGGCTTCTGTGAAGTTTCCCCTATTATTTATTAATTGTTATTTTATATTTTTTTGTCAAGTTTATTTTTATTTTTTGAAAGTGTTGATTTATTGACCGTCAACGGATTAGTTTAAGCATTAGTGGTTTTTTGTTTTCAATGTTATTCATCTATAGTGGGGGACATGGGGATAATGGTTAAAATTTAGAAATTGAGAATTTTGAATAAAGAGTAAGACTTTTACAATTACTTTTATAGTCTCAAATTTCTCTTTCATTTTTTATATACTATATTTTAGAAAAATTTTACTTTATAGTGCATATTTTTTTTCTTTATTTTCTAAAGACTCTATTGTAATCATGTAAATTTATTTGTAGATGATGGGAAAGCCAAATACAATACTTGAACTTTTTAAAAGAAAAAATACACAAAGTTTAAAAGCCAATGTTGGTGATGCATCATCGCCAACTTCTGATATCCCAATTTTTGAAAATTCTCCTCAAAAATATCGAAGAGTTGACCGTCAATGAATTTGATATTAGTTCTTTGGATTTGATCTTGGATTGCGTCGTCAGATATGGGATTATGATGTCAATTGACGGGATGAAATTCGACGAGCTTACATTCAAGCTAGTCCGTACCGACGTAATATCAAAAAGTACCCAAAATCTGGACCAAATGATCATCTTCATAGCTTTCAACCTTCGTGATTCATGTTATTTCCTACATAGCTTGAATATTCGTCTGATAAAGATGCAGTCTTTTGTTTGCCATGATTTCTCTTTCATAAGTCATCTGGACATCCTACGCAACGTGTATTCACTATAAATGAATTCAAGAATTGAAAGAAAGTTAGAGATGGAAAACAATGTGATTTTCTCAATCATATAGGGAAAGATCTTAATTCATTTCACAGAATTGCTGAAAAGTCATGTGACGACTTGATGAAACAATCTCAACACATACAAAAGGTGTTTGACAATTTTGCTTCTGAACAAATTGCAAACAATCAACTGCAGTTGAAAGCCTCAATTGATGTTGTTCGAATGTTTGTATTCAAGGTATTGCTTTTAGAGGCTGGGATGAAAGTGTTGGTTCAACCAATCGTGGCAATTTTCTTGAAATATTAGATTTAATGGTTTCATATAATGAACGTGTTGCTGAAGTAATAGCCAAAGCTCCAAAAAATGTCTCTTACACATCACCAATGATACAAAAAGAAATTTTACATGTTTTTCCAACAAAAGTGAAGAAGGCAATTCGTGAAGAAATTGGTGATGCAAAGTTTTGTATAATTGTTGATAAAGCTCGAGATGAGTCAATGAAGGAGCAAATGACTATAGTTTTAAGATTTGTTGACAAAGATGACTTTGTGCGAGAACCTTTTCTTGGCCTTGTCCATGTCTCTGATACTGTGGCATTAACCCTAAAAAATGATATATATTATGTATTGTCTCGACATTTGTTAGATATTTAAAACATTTGAGGGCACAGATACGACGGCGCAAGTAACATGCGAGGTGAGTGGAATGAGTTGCAAGCTTTGGTTTCAAATGATTGTCCATAGGCCTACTACATTCATTGTTTTGTACATCGTTTGCAATTAGCATTAGTGGCAGCATCAAAAGAAAATATTTCCGTTCATCAATTTTTTGCTAAATTGAGTTCTGTTGCATGTCAATATTGTTTGTGCCTCATACAATCGATTTGAAAAATTGCAGGTTGCCCACGCTGCTGAGATTGCTTACATGATTGAAATTGATGAAATTGAGAGTGGAAGAGGACTTAATCAAATTAGTACTTTACAACGGGTTGGAGATACTCATTGGAGTTCTTACTTGAGATCAGTTTCTAGTTTGATCAAAATTTTCAGTCCAACATGTGAAGTTATTCCTAAAAGTATTGATGTGGGAACTACTTCTTCCCAATGAGCAGAAACAGACTCAATTTATCAAGTAATGATTTCATTTGAATTTGTCTTTATCTTGCATCTCATGAAAGACATTATGCAGATTACTGATCATCTATGTCAAGAAATGCAATCCAAATGTCAAGACATTTTAAATGCCATGCATCTAGTTTTATCCACTAAAACATTTATCCAACAATATAGAGATGATAAATATGATGTTTTACTTACCAATCTAAAGTTATTTTGAGAAAAACGCAACATAGATGTCCCAGATATGAATGCTCAGTATGTTGAGAGATGAGGTCGAGCTCGCCATCAACAAGTCAACTTTACATTTGAGCATTATTATCCTCGAGTTGTGCGTGAATCTTTTAAAGTCGATAATATTTGTCAGTTGGTAAACAAGTTTTATCCACAAGACTTTACTGATCTTGAAAAAGAATAATTGGAAATAGAACTTTACCATTACGAGCATAATGTAATTCAACATTCAGATTTTTAAGGATTGTCAAATATTTCTAAATTGTGCAAATGGTTGGTTAGCAACAGAAAATCAACTATCTTCCAACTTGTTTTTCGAGTTGTTATACTTGTGCTTACTCTTCCAATTTCTACCACAACTACAAAAAGAGCATTTTTAGCCATGAATATTGTCAAAACAAGGCTTCGCAACAAAATTGAAAATGAGTTTATGACAGATTCTTTAATGTTGTACATCGAAAGAGAAATTGCAGGAAAATTTAGTACAAATTCAATTATAGATGATTTTTGGGATATAAAAGAACGATGGATTTCATTTTGATAGGTGTTTGAGCTGGAATTTAAAATGTATTATTTATCTATTATTTTGTGTCTTATCTTTTTTTTTTTTTTGTTTTAAATTTTTATTGTTAACACTGAATTAATGCTAATTTTGTTTTTATATATGTATTTGGTCTTTAATCTTAACATATATATTTTTCATTCACACTTTGGCCTCCATTTAATATATGTTAAATTTATGTCTCGGCCCCTGCCCATACTATAGAACTAATTAGAAGATAAGCCGTACACAGCAAATGATCAACAAAGAATCTTTAACCCAGCAAATAATACATAAAATCATATTTCTCAAGTATAGTAAGTCAAGATCAATCACAGAGTAAAATCACAACAAACTCATAAATATGACTCATTAACCAAAAATCACCACAAATTAGAGAAAAACACTTAAAATAAGGAATATATTTACTTTTGAAAGAAAAAAAATAAAAAAAGAAAAAAGAAAAAGAAACTTCAAATAGCTTCCTTAAACTTCCAACCTTTTTGACATGCCCCCTCATGTTTAAAAACTCTAATTTTGGTATCTTGAACTTCTAAATGTTTATCATTTAACCCCCTTTCTGTCAGAATTTACCGTTTTAATCCTGTCAAAAATTTTAAAATACCTCTATATTTTTTTTTTAAAAAAAAATTATAAAAAAATCTCAAAAATTCAGGCGTGGGTATTTTTACAAATTTCGTTAAATCCTAACTAACGCCTAAATCCTTGCAATTATTGTCCATTTTTTTTTCCTAAAAATAGAGAGGTATTTTAAGAATTTTAGCACCCCTCGTTAGGATTTAATGAAAATCCTAACAGATGGGGGGTAAGTGATAAATACTAAAAGTTCAGGTGCCAAAGTGAGAATTTAAGATTAAGGAGGCATGTCAAATGACCGAAAGTTTAGGGGTATCTGAAGTTTTTCAAAAAAATATTAAAGCACTTTACCAATTATCCTAAACCACAAGGCAATTTACTAATTTTTTCTTTAAATGTATTATATGATAGTTGCTACAAATTAATTTTCATAGGATATCCAATAATTAATTGGCCAAGTTTCAAACTATTTCCTAAGTTTGTGTTTGTTCTGTCCTAACCTTTTTCTGTTAAAAAAATAATAATAATAAATACATTTTCTGTAAATTTACTACTATTTATTCTTTGACTGAAACACAAACATTCAATGCCAACTCTTAGTACGTATATCAATGAGATTCGAGAAGGGATTCGATTATTTACCAAAAAAAAAAAAAAAAAAAACAAAAGGGAGAAGGGATCGAGAAGGGATTCCAACCACTCAATCTATACATCGCAAAAAGACCTACCACCAGCACCACCACTCAATCCACAACCACCAAATACCTCACTACAACAAATATGACTTTTAACGTCAAACAAAATTCGTTACTAATGGGTAACCATGATCGCTGCAAAATATGGATCACTGTTACAACTGTAGACTTTAAACTCTCGTTCAATATATATAACAATGAAAAATGTATACATTTGAAATATCAAAGATAAAATTATCTTTTCATTGTTAAAAAAAAAAAAAAATACTAGAACATCTATTGGTATCTTTATTTCATTCATCTATTTTTTAAATTATTATTGAATCTGTGGTCTCCATGTGAGTACACACATGGAGACCACAGATCCAATAGTAATTTTAAAAAATAAAAAAATAAGAGAAAGATAAGAAAAGAAAATATAGCACATTTCAAAAAAAAAAAAAAAGGCCTTTTGATACTAATTAGCAACAAATATAGTTTGGTCGCCAATGTATATAGAAACTATTGTTTGAAGAAGATTAAAAGTATGGACCTGGATCCTCTCCATTTCAAAGGAAATGGAGGAGAGCTGGTTAGTTGGAAATAAGGGTTAGTATGGTAATTTCACTTTATATTGGTATGTAAAATTACCAAACTGCCCCTTGTTTTAAACTAACTAAAAGTATATCATTACTTGCTGTCTTTGCAAGAGCTCTCCTTACGTACTCTTGTCTTCACTCTTCACCCAATAGAGGATCAATGCTTGGCAGAACCACGAGACTTTTGTTCTTCCTATTTTAAGCTTAACTCAGAGTACTGAGGCAAAACACAATAAATAGAGAGAATATTAAGGGAAAATAAAGGGGATCCATCATGCTTGCCTCTCGGATAAAGAATCCCTTTTTCTTTAGGAGTTTGCTTGCGTCGGAGACAATGAATTCTTTTTATCTTTTCTGCTTCACTCGATAAAGGAACAAGGCTTGGGAGAACCACGAAATTTCTCATATATTTCGTTAGATCTTCCATTTTTAAGCTTACCTTAGATTCCAGAGGCAAAAGAAAATAAATAGAGAACATAAAGGGAAAATAAAGAGAAAATATGAGGGAAGTTGGATGAAATTGAACAAAAAAGTTGGACAGTAAGCATTACTCTTCTAAAAATAATGATAATGGTCTTCCTCAGGTTGTGCCACATCACATAATCCAACATGATTGAGAGACTCAAAGCCCATGACTCCCCAAGCCATCTTCTCCAAAATAATAATTATCCATATTCAGGCAACCGAACTCATGATTCTTTACAAACCAATGTACTTAGCACATCCATAAAAAGAAAAAACACCCAAAAAATTTGCCTTTGAAGTTGAACAAGACGCAGCTCCCTAGTAAATTCAACCTTGATATTGTTGAAAAAATATAAGGAAATATAAGAAAAATATGAAGGGAATAAAATAATTAGAAATTTGACAAAATAGTTTACAAATACTAAAAAAGAAAATAATAAATAAATAAAAAAGCTGTTTTACCACTTTTTTTTACATCATTTTTGGGCAAAAGAGGTGTAAAATTTTTCCCATATTTCGAAACCCGCGCCATTTCTTTTTCTTCCTCTCTCTGTCTCTCTCTCGCTCTCCAGTACCCTTTCCCCTAGCTTCTCCCTTCTCCACCGGTGCCTCCTCCATTCTCCACCGGCGACTAGCAGCAGGCGCCTCTTCCCACAACCGGCCGGTGACGACTCCATCATCCGTTCTCCACCGGCGATTTTCATTTCCTTGAACTCCCCGGAACATGGTGACCCAGATGAGCAAGAAGCGGAAGGTCAGTCCCTCTACCTTTTCTGTCGGGTTTCTGAAAAAACCAAAGCATTCAATCTTATAATGTATGTGGATCGATCTGGCCTAGTTGTTGTATTAGTAGGGCTGACCTTTTGGTGAAACTAGCTAATCCACATTTTTTATTTTTTCCGTTTGATATTGCTAATCCACCGGAGGTCTTTTTCTGTTTTTTAGGAGGTTTATTTATTTATTTTTTCCGTCTCTGTCTGTGTGTGTGTGCGTGTGCTTGATGATTGATGTTGTGCATTTGCGAACACTTCGTGGCCGATGAGGTTCTTACCAGAGAGCTTGCGGAAGACGGCTACTCCGGCGTCGAAGTCAGGGTCACACCGATGCGCACCGATATTATCATCAGGGCCACTCGTACTCAGAATGTTCTGGTACATCTCGTGTCCTGGTGTGTTTTCTGGTTTTTTTGTATTTTTGAAATGTAGAAAAAGAAATGGAAAGGGAAAATATAACTCTTTTTATTTGTATCTTCTATTCACTAGAGGGTAAACATCATCAATTCAATGGTGGGAATGCTTGATTCCGCCAATTTAGAGTGGTTCCAATGAGGAATGGAACAAAACATGGAAAAACTAAGGCCGCCATTATTCCTTTCCATTCCATTCCTCCCAAAATCCTCCAATTGAAACCAGATGTGCGAGATGGGTAACATTTAACAGTCATTATTTGCTGGTCCTTCTTCCAGGGAAAGCGCACGGCTCAGTTGGGTTCAATGATTTAGTTTTCAGTTTTACTTGCACATGTAATTAATTGAGACTAAGGAAAAGCAACCAACAAAAAGGTTATTTGGTGTACATTTGGTTGTTTGAGAAAGGTAGAAAAGAAGGGACAACAAAGCTCAATATTGTAGTCTTTATCATCTGGAATTTGAGCTTTGGTACAATTATTTGGCTTAGTTGAGTTACTACGCTTTAATCTAGGAAACCAACTTCTCATTAGCCAAGAGCACAATTGTTAATTTTTTTTTTTTCGAGTGCTTTGTCAATACTAACTTTTGTTCTTTTTTATTTTTTTCAATATCAGGTGAAAGGGAAGAAGGATAAGGGAGCTGACTTCTTTGTTCAAAAACGGTTCAAGTTCCCATAGAACACTGTGGAGCTCTATGCCGAGAAAGTTAACAACAGGGGTCTCTGTGTCGTTGCTCAGGCTGAGTCTCTCCGCTACAAGCTCCTTGGTGGCCTTGCTGTTCGGAGGTATGTTTAATCATTCTTGAATGTCTTTCTTATGAGTTGTTGATTAAGTGAATTATGCCTTAACATTTTATCAAGTTATCAAGTTATTAATTGTATGCTTGATCACAGAATTTTGTGGAACTGAGTCTATGGTAAATGTGGACATCAATGTTGTGGCTATTTTCATTTTATAACAGACTGTACATCTTAAATTTCTATCTGAATTTGTACTTCATCTTTGTGCCCCTTTGCATATACAATTTACTTTAGATTTCCTCATTTAATAATTCATACTGTGTCTTCATCGTTCTCCCCCTGTTAGCTATATTGAAATTCATAAATGCAGAATTTTTTATTAAGATAGGATCGAAATTTGAGTCCACTTCTCTGTAGAATCCCTTGCTCTTCTTCTCTCCCTCTGTGGGTTTTTTTTTTTTTTTTTCAATTATAAAAGCCTTTTATTTTTCATACAAAACTATGTCTATTGTGGGTTTCACAATATGGGCCCTTACATATGAGCATTGTTTTCCCCTCTCTGCCTTGCTACGTGCGCTCTGGGGGTTCCATATCAATGCTCACTGTAAAGATTTCTTGGAGTCAGTCAGGCTTCTTGTGCTGCTATTAATGTGCTTGGAGTTTGGAATGTCCTCCTACATCCCACATCTTTTATCCCTATTGTGCAGTTGCACATGTACCTTTATTAATATGTAGTTTAGTTGCTAGTTTTGCCCATATTTTACCCTATTTTTTCAATGTGTTTCTTGAATCGTTGGGTACATTTTCCTGTTTGACACCGTCCATTTCTAGCGCTCCATGTTATGGTCTCAAGGTTGTGTTAAATTCTTTTGAATTATCTCTCACATGGTGTCAACGTTGTGTTAAATACTTTTGAATTATCTCTTTGATGGCTCCATGTGGTTCTTTAAGTAATGAAGTAATGAAATAATGGAAGATGGTTATTTATGGCCTTTCTTCTAAAGCATGTGTTTGTTCCTTTGCATTTTAGTTGTGTGATAAGTAAGGTCTCTTGTGTTTGTAGGGCTTGCTATGGTGTCCTGAGATTTGTCATGGAGAATGGGGCAAAGGGATGTGAGTATGTCTAAATATATATACTGTTTTTCCTTATATTTGGACGCCTGGTGTCTACTTTAATTTGACAGCATATGAAGCATCGATGCAAAACTTGAGTACTCCAATATGTATGTCTTCCGCACAATAATAGACGTTTGTGGTCTCTGTGGTGACTACATCAAAGCTAGGTACATATATGAGGTACTTTCTCCGACTGTGTTTATATATTGTTTAGTTTGTAACTTATTTCTGAATGCTTTTGTTTGGTTTGGGGAAATTTAACCATCTAAAGATTGTTTTGATTGGAAGCAGCATGTGCATCACTTTAGTGTTAGAACATGTAGACTGTGAAGTCTAAACTTGAGGACATTGCCAAAGTTGATTCAATCTGTAGAATCTAAGTAAAATCTAGTTACTTTTTTTTTTTTTTGGTGTTGAAGGTTCATAACAATTAATATGATATTTATGCACTTTTTACATCGCTCTGAAAAGGATGTTAACAAAGTGATGTAAAAGGTTTAACATCGCTTTGGAGGCCAAAAACGATGTTAAAAAAACGTCATTATTGAGCTTTTTTTTTTTTTTTTTTGTTTTGTTTGTAGTGAGTGAGATACAATGAAACTCAAATGTTACTCTAAAATAGTAACTTTTCTAGAATAACAAGAAACACCCTTATGAAAAATGGCAAATAGAATTTGTAAGAAGCAAGAAAGAAACTAAATGCTTGTGTGTCTTTACATATGACGAAATGGTCATATTTATAGTTATACTGAACCATTGAAATAATGGACACCTTAATATATAGCATATAAATTTCTTTTGTAACAACCAAATCTTTAAATATCTTTTGTAAGCTCCAAATCCTTAAATAAAATATAATTCATAATTATTTGAAATATTCAAAATAATTATTTTATTTATTTATATTAAATAAATCTAACAGATATCATTCTCATTTCCATTTTATACCACGGTTCTTATAGTTTATTTTGCTCTCTTCATACCAGCTGCCGAATCTTCTTCAGATTACAGCACCTTAGTATACAAGGATTTTGCAAGATCACAATCACAAGCCCTTTCCAACAAAATCCAACAAAATCACAATCACAAGCCCTTTCCTCTCTTTTCCAAGAGCTCGTAGCGCAGTACTCCTCTCAATCCAAGTCCTTCAACACCATTGAATTAGGTGACAGCGAGACGGCCATTTTCGGCCACTTTCAATGCAGGGGGAAGGGAGATATCAGTGATGATGAGTGTTACCATGAGGAAGTTGCCTGGAGAAAGATGCTTGAAGAATAATTTTTCTTCTGAACTATTGAAATTTAAAATTTCTGAAAATTGTTATCAGCGAAATTTCAGTTTACTTCAATTGAAACAGAAATAATTTAATAAAAATACATTGATAACAAGCTTCTTATCAATAATTTAATAAAAACCTTATTATCATGAGCTACTCTAGCAAGCACTCCAGATACCCTCCTTCATATTTGCCCAAACGTCGAATGCCTGAATCAAACAACAATGTCACCATGCTGATTTCAATAGGAAGAATGCCTGAATCAAGCAACAATGTCACCAGATTAGCAGATTATGGCTGCCTAAAATGTTATTAAAATCACTCGTTTGGTTGTTTGCAACTTATATACGCATCAGATTAACACAAATTCACAGCAGACAACAAATTATATTCCCAACAAAGCAAACCAAGCATTCAATTTCATTGTCAAAATACCTAAGATACTACGCCCAGTTCAGATAAATAGCAAATCTAAAAAAGCAGATGCTGAATCTCCCTGTGATAATCTGAAATCTATAACCTCTTCTTCACGCCCTATTTTTGGCCCAGTCAATGAGCGAGAGCAAAACCAGAGCCAGAACTGAGAGAGAAATCTAACAAAGGTGGAGATGTCGTAGGTTAACCCAACAGAATTGCAAAGAATTATGTTTGCAGGACTGCAACTGTGAAGCTGCACTGTTCAAAGAAGGGGAATGCGGAAAACAGAGGCTTCCTTTGCGATTTGGGACAAGAGATAAAGGCAACTCGACCGTAGCTCTCATCAAGGTAGGTACATCTACCAAACTTTAATAGGGGATTAGCACATAGAAAAAGAAAGGTTTATCTGAAAAGCGTTGTGCGGATATATTTGATAAAAGTCCACAACTTGTGGGTATCGCTCATATGAAATGGAGGATCCAAATGGCGCTCTCATATATACTTACGGTGGATATATTTACATCCACGACTCCCACGTGTCTTCGTAGATTATATAATATATGTGTAGATTATATAATATATGTAACGATAAAATCAAGTCGTCACGAAAATTTAAATACATATTTGCTATGACACAATTTTTTTTTTTTTTTTTTTATTATTATTTTTTTTTTGTGGATTAGAAGATATCCACTACGAGTAATGTTAGAGAAAAAAATCCAAGGAAGACTTAAGTCTTTTCAAAATTGAGGTGACTTTCAAAATCACTATTAGATCAAAATTCAATAGTCAACTATTATAAGTTTAATGGTGATTTTAAAAGTCACATTCATTTTTGGGAGGACTCAAGTCCTCATTGGGTCTTCCCTATAGCATTACTCATCCACCACTACTAGTAATTTTCATTACAATTAACTAAATATCCACCATGAACAAACATGTCGTCGTAAATATGTATTAGGTAAAGGCCCTTCTTTTTAATTTAAGTAAGGTATCTGCGATAACCACACTCGTTGTAGATATGTTTCACTTTTAATGATGGCCTTTGTTGTTGGTAAAAGTAGTATGTCATTGCCAAAAGCTTCCGGCAATCTCCTGCACATGTATTCACGATGATACATTCGCGACAACCTAATTGTCATCATTATTATCAACAATTTTTAGATTATCAATGACAGCTATAAAATGTCATTAGAGATAACTGATTATTAGTAACGACAACGTACGAAATGTCGTCGAGAATAGCAAATTATCAGTGACAACTTTTCTGTCATCGCTATTAAAGTAGTCACTAAAGACGAAAATTCTTGTAGCGAAGTACTATTCGAATTATTTTGCATGTGAATTGGAAAAATATGTTGCTATAAAAGCATTGGCTTACGGGCTATATGAATTATTATCCATGTGAAATGGATTCAGTTGTTATTTTTAGTCACTTTTGTTTTTGTCTTTTAATTTTTTTTTTCTTGTGCCTACATGTAACCTTATTGATATATTGACACATTTATGAAGTGTTTATCATGTTTTTTGTATATAGTAGAAACATGATACATATTGATCGAGAACAAAAAAAATTATCTTGTCATTATATTTTAATTGCCCCTCCAAGAAAAAAATTCCTAGCTCTACGGTCTACCACTAAACGGAATCAACCTAAATTTCTACAATTTGATTTTATTTTTGCTTGACTTCAAGTGGATTGATTGGTAAGGAATGGTGTGAAGCCGTTCTAGGCTCCACAAGATTGCTTTCAAGTCAAGCCGAGTGCGGGACCTGCCATGAACCGGCGGTACCCAGACGAGGTCCTATGCTGCTGTGCGTGCTTCAAAGAGATTACATTTGGAACAATATAAAATAGCAAAATAAAAAATAATAATAATAAGTGATAATTGGTATAACTCCAGCACGATGAATCACAAAATATGCAACATTAACCAACTGAAAATTCATTAACCATCCATCCAGGAAAGAAGAAAAAAAAAATCATTAGTTATGGCTGGTATGCCAATTCTTAATGGAACACGCTTACATTATATAGATAATGAATAAAGTTATATCCACCGCTCCATTTTCTTATTGAAGATGCTAGGTCCGTAGGTTGAAATGACCATGTCAACAAGAAGGGGGAACTGCATTAATACGAATAGGGTGACCGGTACACTAGCCAAACAAATGATAGGAATCACAATCCATGATTGTCCATGTAGCGTAATTAAAAGAGCAGCAGAAAATGCCATCATCATGGCTGCAATGGAAAAGAAAAGAGTGGAAAGGCCTATGATCATCTTTCTTGGCAAGGATTCAAGGAAATCATCTTCTGCATAGCGTGATGTTAGAATTCCTAAAAACATCAAGACTGAAGTTGAAGAGGAAAAGAGCGACAAGGCATCGGATATTATGAAGAGCATGAACAATTTTTCTTCTAAGAATACAGGGAAGCCAGTATCTTGTTTGTTACCGCCTGGAACAGTAAAGACTGCAGCAAACATAATAGTAACAATGAGAGCGCCTACCACTGTACAAGAAGTTGCTGTGTCCTTCATCCATTTCTCTCCCTCTTTCATCAAGTCTTTGTGGTTCTTCGTAAACAATGCCCTAGGAGTCAAACCATCATTGTTCGAAAGTTCCTTAATCCTGGGAGGGACAATACTCTCCACCTCCTGCATTAATTGTTGATTTAATTCTTATAAGTACCACCTTATCCCAATTTTTTTTTTTTAAAATTACACTTAGTCCCTCAAACTTACATCTAAATTGCAATGTTCACCAAACTTTGAAGAGTTTCAATTAATCTCCCAAACTACCTAACCATTTCACTTAGTAACCTTGGTTAGAATTTTTCATTAAGTTTGATGAAAGTTTTAAAAAATGAAAATAATATCGAGCCACTCATCAACATAAAAAAAAAAAAAAAAGTTGTGGGAGGAAGCCATGGCCAGGTCGTGGTCTCATGGCTGGTGAATTTTTTTAGTTAAAGGACATAATGTATTTTTACAAAATGATATGGATATTATAACGGACAGTTTTACCCACTTTCCCTCGTAACAGAAGATTCTAATGGAGGGGGCTAAGTGAAAGGGCTAGGTATATTAAAAGTCAATTGCAACTTTTTAAAGTTTGAGAGAACATTGCAATTGTGTGTAAATTTGAAAAGGATAAGTATAGTTTTTCAAAAGAAAAAAAAAAATAGCTACTACCATATAAACTAACCCTATTGGTCAACAAAATATTATAAAGACAGAATGTAACCTTAATGTAGGAAAAGTAAATATTACATTAAGTCAATACGTAATATAAATAACTGAAATAAGAAGTGGATATGAAGATAAAATGAATATCAAATTAGATATCAGTTATCCAAAGCAACTAATCCTATTATACTGTAAGTACTCAAATGATAATATATTGTGTGCGATCTAAAAGAAATTTTTTAAGTAATTAAATATTTGTAGCGAACAGCAATTGTCTTTTCTTCTCCCCAGTTTCTTTATTTTGTCTCACTATTTTTATTTCCTTTTCTCTTTCCCATGGGAGAATATTCGACTGAATGCTCGGTCTCCATTTTGAAATATCCTACTTAATTGAAAATAAGATCTTCAAGACGCCACCAATACATGTTGTTTGAGTACCCTTCAAAGTAGAAGCTTCATTGATGAAGATATACAGATTAGGATTTACTCCAAAAACGTTCCTCTTTAAGCTTTACTGAGTAAAGTTGAATATGTTAATCAAAGCCCATGGACAAAAACTTGGAATTTTATCAATCAAAATATTTTCGTCTCATAATTTTTTCTATATTATCTATCCATTCTTCTCTACTAGATACATTTTGATATGGATTACCTTCCATCATATCAAATGGTTGTCGTTTAGCGTATTTCGGTTATTAGTGATTAAGTAAATCTCTTGGTTTTATTATTTATTCGGTATGCATTCCATGACTGTCCAAGAGGTTGCGGCGTTTACCTTAACCCTTTGGCTTCCCAGGTCAATCTCTTGCTGAAAATGAGGCTTGATCAAAGCCCAGGATTCATAGTATTCTTTTACAACTGATGACAAGCAAAACACTACCCATATTAGACATGATTGAGATTGACTTGGGGGCTTGGAAATAGATGGCTCAGACACTCCTTGAATCATTTACAATAAAAATTCCTTCGTAATCCTAGTTTCTGGGTACAAAAAAGCACAAGAATGGCCAAAGACCCTTCAGACATACAATCAAATATAAAAGCCATTATTATACTACCGTTTTTTGTGATGATTAGGGAACACGCAGGGGGCTATCCACTTCTTTAACATACTCTTACTGTCTTTGAGTCTGACCTAAATCCGGAATCATAGACTAACTGTGCATTAATTGCACGTCTCCCAAATCCTTCATCAAGTGAAGCTGTTGTTCTAGAACGTATTTTTCCAAATTAAGAGTCTTTGCATTTACTAGATCTAAGAAATGTGTTCAAGTGACAGCTATTTGTATAATGCATTTTCATGGTAGTCCCAACTCAATGGCTATTCCAATTATGATCGGACAACAATGTATAAATGACCAGTACTG
>FXXK01000780.1:4002-18763 GCA_900184695.1 Betula pendula | reverse complement strand
TCATTAAAGTAATTACCACTATGGAAAATATGAAGTTGTCCACAATATTATTTTTACTGTTACAAGCCAAATCTTAGGGGGAAAAAAAAAGTTTAGGCAATAACATACCTGATCCGATGATTTTTACTTTATGGCTTTGGCATTTTTGTACATTTTGAATGTTCAAACGAATTTCCTTGATGGCACTAGCTGGTTGAATGTGTATACCTATTATAAAAAAAAAAAGGCTAATGAATATCAAGTAAGAATTTGGTAATAGTGTTAATACAAATGAGCAATTTTCTTTTCAGCAGCACAAAAGATTAAATAAATCATTCTTCAATATACCTTAGAAATTTGGCTTTATATAATGTGTTGCAACATTTGAAAAGTAACACAAATAGTACTAGATATATGGGTGCACATGCGACCAAGACACCATTTTATAAAATAAATTCTCTTCATATTTTCCTTTGCCATGATAAACAAAGTATTGCATTTTGGTGTCTTGGAGGCCATCTATTTTTTTTTTTTCTTCCCTTTTTTGGATTCATGATATATATACTATCCACTTTTGAGGGGACCTTTTGGTTTCTATCCAAGTGGCAAATATCGGTAGACAATCTTGTTGGGCTAGTTTTCGTTAAAAAGAAAGAGTCAAGCCCGAAACTCAAGGAAATTAGGGTAGTTGGCGACTACTAGAGCATTGTAGGCTTGCATAAGGACTTAAGCCCAAACTCCCACAAGACAAGAAAGCCCACATAAACACAATTAACAATTGTAATATTTGGCCCTAGCAGTAATATCAATTACAACTCTAATAGAAACAATACTTGCAATATAACAACAATGATCAGTAGCAATGACAATTCAATATTAACAGTGAAAGAAAAGTTGCAATGTATACATCTGAAATGAGGAAAAGAAGGAGTGAATAACGGTGTGAGGATGTGACCGGACGGTTTTGCGACAATAATCAGCGTCACCTTGAGCTAACAAAAACCCGACAAATTTCTTGCGGTAATTCGATTAAGCTACTTGCTTCCTGACTGTTCTCTCTCTCTCTCTCTCTCTCACTCATAGTTATGTTGTATTGTCTGTGGGGTTGTTCATGCGTGTTGTGTGTTCTATACCGCATGCTTGTTTTTATATATTAAGGTTGTCCCTCTTTATATAAGAGAGTAAACCTTCCTTCCGGCTGTTCAAAAAAAGTACTGGTAAAAGGTGACATGTAGCACTACATATCCTTCTCTAGGGTAGTCTAAAACATGATAGGTAGGTGAGGAATGTGACGTTTGCAAAAAATGGCAAACTTGCTTGGCTATTCTCATTTAGTTTTAGTTCCCCAAACGAGTAAGTTGCAAATAGATAGATAGATTTCGACTCTACAATAAGCATTAATGGTTGAAAATGCTTGAGAGAGGGTAATTAGTCAAACTTATGCTAAGGTTTAGCTGACTGTTCTGCTACACACCACCTCTGCCGTCAAGTTTCCTAAAGACCCATCGATTGTGCCAAGCCACAAAATGCATGGTCACTATGGGTATGACGACTGATTGCTTGGACCACATCCTTACCTACCAAACCACAGTTTCCCTTCTTCCCCCATGAGACAATTCATGGGCTAGGTTTATAGTTGTAGAAAAAATTGATTGAGAGCTAATGGTGGTTGAGCTATTGCAGAAAATTAATGTTTTAGCATTTCCCACGCGAACCTCAGCGCTGCCATGTTCACAGTTATGTGGTGTGGCCTTGATCGAGGAAGAAGAAGGTCATGTGGCCCCTTCAAGCTTGATAGAACTTTGCTTTTTGACTTTTGTGGACTTTACACCTCAATTGAGACTTTTGATATTAAATAAAAGAAAGTCTTCAAAACTGTGAGCCTCTTTAACTGTTGAGGTTGTTCGGCGCCGGCCGTGAAGCGTTGTATTGTTACCCAGCGTGGATGACGCGGAAGCGTGTACGCGCGGGGCGGCGGCGGGGCATAGCGTCTGAGCGTCGCGGCACGGCCTCTGGTTTGGGGCGGCGGCGCGAGCGCGGGCAGCGCTCTGGGCATGTGCGTGGTCGAGAGCGACGTCCCAACTGGCCCGCGACGATCCCGTGTTGTCTGTTCGCCGCCAGCTCAGCACCGTGGTTCATACACGCCTAGGTGAAGCAATATTGTTACGGCATTAGCCCCTCCATGATTGAAGCACCGGCATGGGGCCTGGGCGGCACTCTGCTGCAACGCTGGGCGCCTTTCGGCTGGTAAATATGGTTGGGTCAGGGCCTTAACACATTGGCTGCGAAAACTGACCCTCGCGTGCCGCGTAGCCCGCAGCCGAGCGCGTCTGCGCGCGCCGTGGCCGCGATACACGTCGACCCTTTTCGCGTACCTAGGCTTCCTCCGTATGATAGAAGTGTTGATCAGGTGATTGACCTTTATGATGGTTTGATGCATACTAACCTGAAAAATAAACTCATTTTAAGATACACAACTCTTTTAAAAAATTACACGTTTTCTTTTAATCAAGGTGTATTTTTTGTATATTATTGTGTTTTTGTTTTTTCGAAACAAAAAATACCGTGATGGGTGATAGTCAACCCCCAATGGTGATCGATCACAGGATTTTGATAAATAGTTTTTGTATGTCCAAAACACCAAAAACTTGACCCTTACTCCGTTTAAAAAACTAAAAACTCTTGGAGAAGTCATTCTTTGATTTCTCAGCCGTATAGAGAGAAAACATGAGTGGGAGAGAGAGAGAATAACAACCCTCTTTGGTTTCTTGCATTTTGAAGAAAGAAACCTGCATCCTTTTATTCTTTTCTTGAGGTATACCCAAAAACCTTGTTCTTTTAGTATTGATATTTCATTAAACTATGTTTGACTGCCTTTTTCAATTGTTTGAAGTATGGTGTTAGAATGGGTTGGGAAGTATTGAAAAAACAAAAAAATTCATTATTTCATGTGATGTTTTCAAAAGAGGATTCATTATTTCATGTGTTGTTTTCCTAAGAAAGTACTCATTATTTGATGTAATTAAACTACAAAAAATAAGCATTATACCGGTACTTATTTGTTAGCGCTTATATTAAAATACTAACGCTTGTTCTTGTTACTGATACCCTTTTTCCCTGCTCATATTGTAGAAGCGTTGGGAAAAAAATGTGTCGGCATAGGTCATTTATTTATTTTTTATTTATTTTTTGTAATGTGTTGTCTTACAATTTTTTTTTCAAAAGAAAAACTTTATGACTCCATGAGATTTTATGAGTCTTTATGTTTGTGGATGGATTTTTCCGAGTATGAGACGAATTAATTCTTTACACACACTCACAAACACAGTCTTTTGTATGTTGATATTGTTTGTGTCTTGTCAATAATAAAGGTAACACCTTTAATGGTTTTTGTTTAAAGGTGAAAGTTTTGATACCTAGAGGTGTTCTTGCATGTTTTTGGGGGTTTTAGGACTCTCTAGTACGTTGGTTTCAATTAGGTTGAGCGTTTGGGGCTTAGGAAGACCTAAAATGGATATTGGATCGAGCCATAATTGATCATCAAAGGCCAGCATCAATCATCAAGGCCATAATAGATCACCAATAGTTCAGGATCAATCACCAACTACCCATGATTAATCAGTATAGTCCATAAATAAGGCCCAAATTAGGATTTCTTAAGTGCGTTAAGGTTTCTAATTGTGTTTTGCAGTTGTGCTTAGTTGTTTGACTAATACTGGAATTTGGATTTACAAAACGAGAAGTTAGAACTTCTGGTATGTCTGAGGTTGATTTGAAGCATTTGAGGTAAGTAATCACTCATGAAATAGCTAAAATGCTTTGTCATTTAAATATGACTATTTTACTATAAACTGTGCATTCTTCTATACATGCCTTTTATTAAATTTGGTTGTGAGCCTTAGATTTTGTAAAGATGTTTCACAATTTCGTTGATATTAACTATTAATAAATTATGTTCTCAAATTAAAATATAATGTGTGGATCGCTATGTAGGAATGGTGGGCACGTGCGTATATGGACTTGATCGTATGGCGGTCACGACGTACATCATATCTAGTGGTGTGAGCTGCCTGGGGTCGGACCTGGTCAGGCCACTGGAGGTAGCTTGTTATGTACCTCACCTGGACACTAATGTTGTACAAGAGGTCTAGGTGTAGTACCCCAGATTTTAATTCCCAATTTAAGTGATTTTAATTTGATAGTTATGGAGATAACTATTGGTTGGTGGAAATATTAATTCATTGGCCTTGATTTTATTAAAAAGGAACTTATATTAAATTATAGTATTATTCTCAGGTGATTTAAGTGATAAAGAATTTTAATTAGACTAACCGAATGTTTAAAGAGTTAGTTTAATACTACTTTATTCTAATGTAATAAATAATTAATTGGTTAGATAAGTTAAATGGAATAAAAATAAAATATAATGATAATTATTGGTAATCGAATAAGATGATAATTCATCAGTTAGTTACCTTTCATTAGTTTCTAAGGGATATATGACATACTAGAAAGTAACTAAATGCAACTTTAGTTTCTATTAATTTAAGATGGATAAGAAGGCTGGAGTAGGTGTAACCGTGTGAAGCTGATTAGTGTCAAGTGAGGGTGAATTTTACTCATATAGCCCTTGTCTCTTACAACTTAAAAGAACATGCATCCCTTCTCTTTTCAGATAAGCACACGCACACCCCTTTCCTCTTCTTCCCTGTTTCTCATCTACTCTTTCTTTCTTCTGTCACGCACCAACTGAGTTAGAGAGAGAGATGAGCGAGACTGAAAGAAAAGAGAGGAGAGAGAGAGAGAGAGAGAGCGTGAGGAGAAGCTGAGAGAGAGAGAGAGCTGGAAACGAGAGCTGGACCGAGAGAGGAGAAGGTCCAACCGGTTGGTTGAAGCTAGGTAAAATCCTTCCCTTGAACTTTTATAATTGATTTTGATCAGTTGTTTGCTGGGTTTCTTGAGTTTGGGCTTTCAAACCGAATGAGTTGATGATTTAATGATTTTAGTTGCTTTTGATTTCGGTTTGGGTTTCGATTTGGGTTTGATTTTCATAGGTATTTTTGGGTGTTTAGCTGATTATAGGTTGAATTTTGAGATGGTTTTTGGTGATGGATTTTGGGTATTTTGATGAGGTAAACCGTGTGTTTATGGATGTTGATAGTTTCATTTTGGCCGAATGATTTTGGGTTTTTTATAGTTTGATTATTTCTCTATTTTGGGTTTCAATTAGTTAGTGTTTTGCTGGGTTGTGTTGATGACTTGAGGAGATGGATTGTTTTAGGAGTTGAAAAATTATGGCTTTGAGGGATTCATGGCTGAATGGAAGAATGATTTCTTTGGAGGGCTTTACTCTTAGAGCCTTGAATTGATGTCGGCTGTGTGAGTTGAAACTAAAGAATTGGAGTGTTTTCTTTAGGAAACCGAATGGGTAGTAGCTGAATTGAGTTCAGTTGTTTTGAGTGTTAATGTTGATATATTTTCTGGGTAATTCACGGTTATAGGAGGAGAGTTTGTGGTTGCGATTTTGGGGTTTAATTTTTTGTTAGAATTTTCTGTTGCTAGACGAATAGTGATGTTTTGAGGGTTGTTCTTGTTCTGTTTTTGGTAAGTTAAATAGTTGATCATTGGCTGTTTTGATGGCTTAAATGGTGGTATTTCAGTTTGTGTTGATGGTTAGATTTTTGGGCTGTTTTGATGGCCGGTTGGTTTGCTGATTTTGGAGTTTAGTTTGTGTTTGGTTTGGCTGTTTTGATGGCCTATTAATATGTTGTTTTGGGATGATTGAAGCGGGTTTGTTGGCTTTGTTTTGCTGGAAGTATGATTTTGGATTTAAGTTATCTTGTGGTTTTAATTACGGCTGAATGGAGTTGGCTTAGGGATGGTATTTTGAGATGTGTGTATGTGTCTATGGGGTTGGATGATTGTAGTTTGATTTATGGTAATAAGAGAAGATGTGGCTTGTAGTGTGACACATAGGAGGACTAAATGATGCTTGGATATTTCAGGTAATGCGATTAATTAGGATAAGTCATTAATCAAATTGAATTATATAGAAGGATAAAGTTTGATAAAGAGTTTGGAATAATTGCTCAAGGTGTCATGATGTGTGTGGGTTAAGTTGTGGTGCGCCACTAGCACAAAGAAGGATAACGGTGCTTGGCTATTTTTAGGAAAATAAGAAATGCTATGTGAAAGTTAGTGGGTAGTTGTCTGTGAAATAGGGATTAAGGTTCGGAGGTGTAGCCACGATTTAATAGTGCGATGTATCATGAGTATAAGACACATGATTGGATGCTTAGGATTGAAGCTAGTTCTCCAATGTAAAATACCAGATAAATGGTTTAAGCAAGGAAAGCAAGGAATCGCAAAAAGAGCCAATGAGGAAAGTATACTGAATCAGGAGTCCACTTTAACAGTCTGTAAAGATAGTAAGTATTTTACTTACTAAGCAAAAAAACTATGTTTTGATAATTGTTATATTACATAAACCTGAGTATTTTATGACTAACATGATTATATGTTTCCGATTCTTTTTACATGTGTTGAATAAGTTTTGAAATGAAAGAAGATGATTATGAGAACAAAAGTATGATTTTAGAGATGACATGTTATTGCATACTCTTGACCAATGAGAATAAGAAATGTTAAAACTTGGAAAATCAAAAGGTGTTCTTATGTTAACTGTGGAAGCTAATAGAGAGTTCCAGGTTAAATAAAAAATCAGAAAGTTTTATTAAGTTAAATATGAAGCTGGAAGGTGTTCTTATGTTAACTGTGGAAGCTAATAGAGAGTTTCAAGTTAAATAAGAAACCGGAAAGATTGCATGAATAAAATATTAATCGAGGAGCCAATGTGCGTCCTGACGAGGAGCTAGTGTGCGTCCTGAAAGGGGTAAACGAAGGGTTAAAGTCCCTTAGAAAGCCGAAGGGGTCAAGACTCCTAGAAGAAATGAGAGAAGATTGCATTGCATATAATGAATATTGTGTTTTATATGTTTTGTGATTATTGAATTATTTCATTTCTTTATAATTATAGACAAATGCTGATTATGAGATGCAAGTAACCTGTATACATATATAAGTATAAAGCTATACATATATATAGACTTGTCAAGATGAAAATAAGTGAATTTTATTATGTATTATCAAATAACTCTACAGTGCTTATCTTATTAGCTATGGTTTACATGAAATGATTATTTGGAAAAACTTAATGTAGCTGTTAATATAAACACCATGTTAGAGAATTTTTGGGAAAAGGACGGCTCATATTGAAAAGATCAGTAATTATTATACTTGTTGAGTTCGTAGACTCATTAATCCACCTATGTAATTGTGGGATCACAATTGCATAGATGATGTTGTAGAATTTGTAGGTATAGAAGATTGAGGGAATCTCATAGTGCTTAGATGACTTTTCTTGAGGTATTCAAGGACCCTAGACATGTGGAGATTTTGTTTTGAGCTAAGTTGATATTTGTAATTCAATATTTGTAGTGTTGGTAAATAAAGAGTAGATTTTGAGTTTGTAAAGAATTTATGTTATGTAATAGAAGCTCTGGTATGTTTAATGTCAAGTTTATGAGATCAATTGTAAGGTAAAACTTTACTGATGATTTGTTTCGCTGTGAAATTTATGATCTCTGATAATATTATAGTTGAGTTAGTAGTGCTTAGTGGTAATTGGAGGTTTTTAATTTCGCTTTTTATTTAGTAATAGCGGGGCGTTATACTAGGCGCTTGTTTGTTTGGTTACCGACGTTTAACACAAGTCTTGGGAAGAGATGCGCTAGTGTATTTCATTTTCTTAGTAGTGGCACAAACCTCTTTGTAAGAGGGATAAGGATACAAATAGGGGATACAGAGGACAATTATGACTGCTAATATTTATTGATATTATATACTGAATTTCTCATCGGCATGGTTTTTATCTTAAACTGAAAATGTTATCTCTATAATTGCGCTTTACTAATTTTATAAACATACCATTTTTCTTGTTGGCATAAGTGTAGAATAACAAATTTTCAAAATGATTTTATTTAAATCCCATAATAATCTGCAAATGTACCTTTCAATTTTATTTCTTTGTACTAACTAACCTCCATAATAGAATGTTGGTTAGGTTATTGGTTCTCTGTATAGGTTGGGCGCGACTGACCCTCCCTCATAGAATATCGACTAGGTCGTGGGCCCTTCATGATAACATACCGACTAGGTTATGGGCCCTCCAAGACAAAATATTGATTGGGCCATTGGTAGAGATCTTGTGGCCCTTTTTTGTTGACATTTCGGACAAAAATTGTGGTCCAATCTTAGTTGGCCGTCCTCCAAAAGATTGGAGCACACCCGATGGTCTAGAAGAGAAAAATATCCCTCAAAACCCTCAAGGCGAACGAAGGGAAAGCATACTTTTAGGGAGACTACACTTAACAACCCCCCCCCCCCCCCCCCCGCGCGGGGTGGGCGGGAAACTATCAACTAATTTGCAATATTTTTATAAACTTTGAAAAGTTGCAATGAGTTTTAATCTATTAGCCCTTTTAGTTACCCGTACCATTAATTTGTTTTTGTTAACTTACACATTCATGTACAATGTTGTTATACCCATAAACTTTATAAAAATAACAACTATATCCTTTTTTTCTTTTTTTTAACTTTTTTTTTTTTTAAAAAAATCAAGAAAAAAAAAACTAAAATATATAAGAAAAAGGACGACCTGCGGCTATTTTTCACATTTTTTTTTAATTTTTTTCTTTATATTTTTATTTTATGAAAGGGTTATTTTTTGTCATTTTTTGTCCTCCTATAAGATTTAACAGTGGTGATAAATTAGAACTCCACATTACAGCTTTTTAATACAAATTAGTTGTTTTGTATTTGAGGAGGCTTAAGTATAGATTCCCCCTTGGTTTTTCAGATTACTCAATGGATTTTATAATTTTATTTTCTTTCTCTAAATATCTATGGATTAAGTTATTTATTTCTATTATATATTATATTAATGTTGTTTAAATATGTATTGAAAGTAGTAGGGGTGGGCATCACACAGTGTTTTTTGAGTTGACATATCGAGACAATACGCCAAGATTTCATCATGTAATAGTATAAAACATGGGTCCTGTATTTATCTATTAAGTGTAGTTTAAAAAAATTGAAAACTACGTGGCCACATATACATTACTCATGTGAAAAGCACAAGTATTTTATTTGTTTATGCTTTCACGATTATGTTAAAATACTAGAGTACTGCCTCCTCAATTTAAAATTAAAGAAGTTTATATAATCTGTTTGTATGGTATAAAATCACTCATTTTAAATCAGTTATTCAAAAATCACAATAATTTTTTATTTGATTTTTTTTATCTTTACTAGAAACGATAATAACAAATAATTATGTTTTTAGGTGTGTTGTGTTAGATTTGGTATCACTTTCTTTTGTATGTATTATGAAATTGTTAGAATGTTTGAATTTATAGTTGGTAGTACGTTATTTTATTATTTTTTTTTTAACGCATGGATATGTTCATATTTCAATTGATAGCCATAGGAATCACTTGCTAAAGTATTAGGTAGCTTACTCCTTGATTTTGAAAAGAATAAGAAGATCTGATGTGGCAATCCATTATTGGATGATGTTATACATAATCTTTATAGAAATTATATCCAACGTATGTGTGTATACCATAACCAGAAAAAATAATAATAATAATAATGATGAGAAGCAATAAGAGAAAAGAGATTGGTACTAACAGTACTTGTAGATCCATCGTTTCCAAAACACATGCCGATCTCCACTTGGGAATGCATTAGGCATGGAGGCCAAAGCGTGCAAAGGCGAGCGATCCCAATGGTCTAAAGCAAGAGTCAAATGTGGACAACGCTGGATTAAATCCAAAGCAATATCTGTGGGGTTGTGCCAGCAACATAGCGAAAACATTGAACAAAAAGGGAATTAATTATATTGCGTAGATTTCAAATCATCATAAATAACGAACGATGGATTGTTAGACTTAGGCGAAGAGTTGGTTCTTACCTAAACTTCGGTTATATATAGCCGCGGAACAAAGTGTAGCCCCGTAGTTGCCATTTTCTGGCTTTAGATCTTCCTGCGGGGTGAGAGAATAGAGATATCGAGCCAATTCTACATCCCCAAGTACAAAAGCCTGATTAACTGGAATATGTTTAATCGAATCTTTAATCCTGAGCAAGTTGTTGTTCTTTCTAACCATGCATGTTACCATCCTGTAGTTTCTAGCATTGATTGCACTAACCAGAGCTGTGTTACCAGAGCAATTTGGTATTGCCAAGTGTTCCTCCGACATTACATCCACTAACTTCTCCACTATATCCTCATGCCCAGCTTCAACAGCAACGACAAGAGCCGTCTCGCCCAGAGTTGTGACTTTTGCACCCGCTGCACCCGGATGGTGCTTAAGGAAATCCTCTGTAGTGTTCCAATCACCACTTTGCACAGCCTCTTTTAAGGCCTCATACTGAACATAGTCAACGTTCCCATTTTCGCCGCTACCTGCAAATTTTTTTCTCGTTTTCATCGAATGATAGTGAAATGAAGCCATTCTCACATCAACATGGCAACTATATACGTACATATGTTCTTTACTTTCGATTTTAAATTTTAGAATTAACTCAACATATAAAGGTCGGTAGAATTAGTACCACAAAAAGCATATCACCTACCTAAAATTTCTTTACAACATAGGAAACTTGGAAGGAAAATTTTATTATAAAAGCAAAATTTAATCTGATTCATTCATATCTTCTCGTGTGCTTTATTTGAATATATATATATCATCAAAAAATTAAAGTACTGGATTTTGTTCTTAGTAATTGTCACGTCACACTAAATTGATGGTTCAATTGAAAAATTCATGTACCGACTAAATTTTGGTTGGATAGTTTAGTACTATACCATGCAATAAAACCAATAAGAATCGATTGAACTAATGATTTTTCAAAAATAATAAAATCTACCAAGTGAACTATATTAAATAACAGAACTGAAAAAGAAGTAAGTAATAGTCATGATGAACCTGGATGATAAAAAGGAACTATCATTTTGGTTACAAGACCTTCTTTAATAAGGTATTATATTGTTTAATATATTCCCGTTGAATATTTTTCCAGATCCTTTGCAGTACTACTTGTCATGGCAATATAGCCATTGTGCTTGCCACTGTTTAGAAAGGCTTTATAAAGGCCCAAGCAGCCCGTCAAACGGATGTTCAATTAATTGACAATGTGCCACGTAAGATCACTAAATTTAACACATAGCTCATATTAAATATGTGAGATGTCAACTGTATATTTATTATTAAGCAAAACAACCTTAAATTAAAAATTAATAAAAATAAAAATTAATTAATTAATTAATTAAAAAAAAAAAAGATAAAAGAGAGATGGTGGTTGTGAGGAGAGTCCTCCCCTCACATAAGAGTTGGCCTGTGAAGGGCAACCGCCCCTCATTTGGTGTGGGGTGGCAACCTTCATTTGTGAGGGGAGCTCATAGCCGCCACTCTTCTTTCATTTTTATATTTTACATTTTATTTTTGTTAATTTTTTTTTTAAAAAAAAATTAAAGCTAGATTTACATAGTGAAACGTATAATTGGCAAATGACTTCTCAAATGCGAACTATGTTTCATCAATTTAGTGGTTAGACACGACATGTTGTCAGTTAATTCAAAAATAAGTTGACAAATACACATATTTAAAGCTGAGATAAAACTTAAAAACCAAATTATCAAAATTAAAGATTCGATGACTAAAGTAAAATCACAATAAAAGATATGAACTAATTTTGATTTTTCCCTTAATCTTATTAGACATTTAGAATGCTTGAGCATTTGCTCTCTTGAGAGAGAGAGAAAGTGAAAGAGAGAGAGACCTGAGATATATTTTGCCAAAGTATCCCATGCAATTTTAGCTGAACTAATCTGCCTAATCACAAACAATGTGTCCGGCTTGCACGCAACTTGGAGCACATGTAAAGCCATGGAATTCTTCTTACTCCAAGCCTTAAATGCAGCTTCTTCTTCTTGCCTTGGAGGTTCGGTTGTTGCCTCAATTATGTCCCAAAGATCATAGGCCATCAAATAGGTTTTTACCCGAACACTCCAATCCACATAATTATCTTTCTCAAGAACTTGAAGAAACTTTTTTGCCAATGTATCCCAAGCGATTTTTGCAGAACTAATTTGAATAATCTCAGAAAATGTGTCTGGTCCGCATGAAATTTGGATAACATGTAAGGCCATGGAATTCTTCTTACTCCACGCCTTAAAAGCAGCTTCATCATCTTCTTGCCTTGGAGGTTCGGTGGTTCCTTCAATTATTTCCCAAAGATCATGGGCCATCAAATAGGTTTTTACCCGAACACTCCAAGCCACATAATTGTCTTTGTCAAGAACTTCAAGAACAGCTGCACTCAAGCCATCCTTTAGTTCCATATTGTTGAATCTATGAGTATATCCAAATGGTGTTAGGAGCATAATGAAAGACAATAAAAGTAATAATAGGAATTCTTTGATGGAGTTCCGTAATCCCCTTGCAGACTATTAACTGATGTTTAATCATTTGGTACTTCTTATTTTTTCTTGATTTATAAAATATTTATTGGGAAAAACTAACAATTGAAATACACGGTTACAAATTCTAAAACGAAAACCGTTTAAAAATGCAACTGAATCAATAAAGAGCTTTTTTATTGGGTAAGTAAACCAAATGAAGAGCACAAGAAGGCAAACTGCAGTTTAGAATTAGGAGTTCTGCTTGTCAAAACTATAGCATTGTGTCCTGTTTCTTCTCATTTCAAATTGTTTGATGCAATATTATTGGAGTTATGAGTCCATAACAATTTGTTAGGTCTTTCTGTTACTAAAAGAGTATATTGTTTTCTATAAGCTGTAGCCTATTATGAGGTCCTTCTTTTAAATAATCATTTATTCCAAAAGCTTAAGTTAATTGGAGGTGATGAATTTAATCATTTAATTTATATTCTAATAACTTATACCATTATTCCTTAGTGCACAAAATTTTTGTTATCTTTGAATGAGGTACTTAAGGATATACATAAAAGATATAATTTTGAAAATTCTAATATTGATTTGCCTTATTTTGGATTAAGAAAAGAGTTATTTCAAAGTGTGCATAGAATTTGCTTGGGACAATAATAAGCATGTAGAACTTAAGTTCAAATTCTATAAGAAAAGATCTAAAAATTCTACCAACATAATTATTCCCATAAAACCAATCAATATTGTTCATTATCAGTACTGTTATTGTTGCCATCATATAGGTGTTGCACACAACTACCGCCACCAACATTACTAAGTCGCCATGGCATTAACACCACCATCATCTGCAATCAACATCCATGACCTCCACCGGACCACCACTACCACCAACATCATTCACATTATAACTACTATTACTATTTAGTATCTTAATTTTGTAATATATTCATCCCATAATTGGTATTTTAAATTCTTCATTGAAATACAACCTAAAATACAATAGAAAATAAATAAAACCAAAGAATACAAAAGATTAAAACGATTTGCTATTAATAGCTTATTACGTCCACGACAAAGAAAAGCTCAAAAGAGTTACTTCTTTCTCATTTATTTTATTAGCAACACATTATAAAATGGGATTTACATAATTTGAAAGTAGAAATTAAGTCAACTATCAATCTACCACATATTGTATTTAAAATATATATTTCAAATATGTATAATCGATTGTTTTAATCCCAAGATTTACTAAAACAAAAAAATCCCTTGATTTACTCTTCATATTGTAAAACGTGAATCATACATTAATACTTAACTTAATTTTTGTTATTTAATGAAGTTCGTAACCGTCTTTACTAATAGTATGATAGCAGAACGCTAGTTGCCCGTTAATAAATAAAGGTAGTTGGGTTCTAAATAATCAAGCGGAAGGATTTTGCGAGTTGAAAGTTAGCTCGCTTTGTGCACTCTAGTATGGTCATTGGAGAGGATAACGCCAAAAAAGAGAAAGAGCATTTCAAATTAACTTTTATATTCCAGAAGTATACGTCTCAACTCACTCAATCCTAAAGTGCTTTGGAATTGAAAATAATGTATACTGCTTGCTCGAAAAGGAACAACAACGAAATTGGTTTTTTTGTTTTTGTACCATTCGTTTCACAAGGTGGAATCCACTTTGAAGGAGAGGGTGATATGAACACAAATATTCATCATAGTGTGAAAGTAGAACAACCCAACAAAACTGTTGATGCATAAGAGGGTCTTTAACTAAATAGCTAGCATGGAGCTTGCACACCCCCCCCCCCCCAAAAAAAAAAAAAAAGGGGGAAAAAGAAAAAAGAATACTCCACTCTCTTAACCGTCCTAAAATCACCATGATACAGTTTCAAACTTGATAATATTGAATATATATTTATGGGTAGAACTAAACGTCCGCTTGTAGCACTACCCTATATTCATTGTATGATTTGTGTTGTATACTAATTAATCGTTAATTAGCATACTAGCCAAATAGCGCATATTAGCTATATTTAGCTAAGAAAAATGAGAAAAATTATTCTCTAAACCATCTTTTACCAATCTCTGTATAGTGGGATGAGTGAATCCACCATTAAATTTGTAAGACTCACATGTGAGTTCCACTAATTCATTGAATTTGTGGGTAATAATTGATAACAGAGCTTAGCTCAATGATCTTTAGAAAAAATTTTTTCGGAAGCACTATATATAAGCCAATTATCCATAAAAGAA
>FXXK01000779.1:217368-250086 GCA_900184695.1 Betula pendula | reverse complement strand
CAGACTTTAGATCTTTACTTCTTCTCGCGCGCATCTGCCCAAGAATCCCATATCCATCAAATGGCTTCCCATCACCATGAATATGCCTGTAAAATCCGATCACAATGTCAGGCTTGGCACTTGGCGGATCCTTAATGAACGTAAATACAGAGTTTCTTTGCCACTCTGAGAAAGCCTGCAGCATTGCAGCTATCACTTTTTCCAATATATATGGAGAAGAAGAAACACTGGAATCAAAGGCATAGTTGAGCTTAGTCTTAGACCATCTTCTTTTGAAACCTTCGAAGTCCAAACCCATTTGATTGAGGGTGCCGGAGTTCAGCCTCCCCGTAACATTGAGAAGATAATTCTTCTGGTATGTTTTGAATGCACACTCCAAATGCTCATCAAACTCGTTGTAATTATTAGCGTTTACGTTAGCATGAACACCATATTCGTTGTGGTTTAAATACCTGAAGGCCCTGAGATAGTGTTTGATCTCATGGAGCCCTTCCATAGTTTGGCCCTTGTATGATCCCTCAAGACTTCGGAGGGACTTGAAAGACTGCCCTGCACAGATTGTATTGCAAGAAGAAGAAAGACAATTGCTAAAATTAGAGAGAGATTGGTAGCCATCGATCGTAGCTTTTGTGTATGAGAAAACACACACATAAAATTCTTTTCTCTACGTAGATGAAGAAACAACACGTCGTTTGTATATTTATACTACTTTCTAGTACCCCCAACAGAATAAATAACAAAGAATGAAGGAAAATTATATGCTTAACCCTTCACTCATTTTAAGTGATGCCATTTTTTTATTTACGGGAAATGCTACGCATATTTTCAAGTTTACACTCTCAAATTCACTCTATGACATAGCATGAAAATCACAATTGGATCCAAAATTTAATAGTGATCAATTCAAGATCCAATGGTGATTTTCATATCACATGAGGGAGTGTAGATTTGAGAGTGAAAACTTGGAAATCTATCTAGCATTTCTTTTAATTATTATTAAATATTATTTGTTATAATATTTATATTATATTTTTGTTTAGAAATTATTCTTTTTCACTTTTTAGGATGTAGAGTTAATAATTAAGTTTTTATATTCAAGACTTTCCATATTCTTCTTAGCATTCAATTCGGATTGATGTTGGAGCACATTAAAGACAAATACTTTCCATGTTCTACTGAAATTTTAATTGATATTGGCATTACCACCTTAGAGAAAGTATGCACGTTGGCCTTTAATGAATGTGAAAATGAGATAGTAAACAAGTGGGCCATGGGCGGAGTTTTTTTGAAAAATATTACCAACTTTCATCTCATCAAAAATGGAAAATCTAGAGTTTTGTAAAAAAAACTCTAAGATAGCAGAGCATGACACTCTAAGGTTACAACATCATAGATACACCTTGGAATTCTTCCATCCAGACCCTATCTATGACATTAAAGGTCATTCCTTTTGCCAACCCATGTGCAGCATAATTGGTAGCCCTTTTTATATGACAAATCTGCCATCCCTGAAGTACTTGGAGGACAGTCCGAATGTCAGCTACAATATGACCATACCTACTCCAGTTTTGTCCCGAGTCCAGAACTGCATTAACCACTTGAAGCGAATCACCCTCTAAAATAATCTTTGGAAGCCCCAAATCTCTACTAAATTCAATTGCATGTAAAGCCGCAATTGCTTCCACCACTACGGGCTCCGGAGAAAATTCTATAGTGGTGCTTCGTGCCGCAATCACCCTCCCCATGTGATCTCTGACTATGACTCCAACCCCCATCCGTTGATTGGCTGTGTCTAAAGCTGCATCCCAATTCACTTTGTAATTATCCTGAGATGGAGGGCGCCATTTTACCACTTCTTTCAATCTTAAATCTGGAACTTCAATCCCTTCCCTATGATTGGCCAGTCGGAAGGCGTGATGTGAACTAAAGGCCTCATGGATAAGCATATTTGGAGGTGTAAAGGCTCCCCCATGAATTGCCTTATTTCTTCGAAACCATAGACGCTGCACCAGCACCCCAAAAAATTCAAACTCCTCCTCAGTGCATTTGTCGCTTAAGGCTTCTAGTAGATCCACAAAAGAATCACCTCCCAGAGTACACTTTTGGAGTTTAGTCACACATGCTCCCCAAACATTAGCAGAGGGGCAATTCCACAATATATGCATGATACTTTCACCTTCCAAATTGCAGAAAGGGCAAGAGGAATCTATAACAATACCTTTCTTCTTCAGATCTTCCTTTGTTGGGAGGATGTCATGACATGCCCGCCACAGGAACATTTTAACAGAATTCGGAATTCTGAGTCTCCATATAGTAGTCCATGTTTTGCTGCAACCAGGTCCTGTGGAACTTTCGCCCATGTCCCTCTCGTATTTCTCCTTCTCTAGATGATAGGCACTTCAAATTGTAAATTCCCTAGACGATGTGCTTCGCCAAATCATCATATCTCGTTGTCCGTAACGACTAAGAGGGATTTTACAAATGATATTTGCCTCTTCTTGATTGAAAACTTCGAGCAGTGGTGGAGTTAGGATCTTATTATTGTAGGGGCGGGGACGTAGGACTAATAATTCATTAATACAAAATAATATTATATCTCACTACAGTTTACCCAAAAACATAAATATTTTCTTTATTTTAAACACTTGAAAAAAAGTATTTAATTATTTATCAATGATATGCAATTATTTTAGAGATATTTTCGTTTATATTAACATCTAATACTTTTTTTTTTATATAAGTATTTAACATCTTATACCCTCTTTAATTTGCTTACAAAAAAAAAAGATCAAGTCATTTCAAAATTATTTTTTAAATTTACTGTTGTCTCTACTATATTTGTTGATATCTTTTGTTGGTATCTTTACTTCACGTTTAAGAAAATATATTTTACATTTTTTTTATTACTTTTCATGCTATGATAAAATCAATTAATATAATTCTACTCTTTATCATACTGTAGTATTTTTAATTGCCTTCTTAAAAATTTTTAGAGCAAGAACATATATATATATATATATAAGTTCCAGAGAGGGGAAAGAAACCGTTTGGGGAAAAGTGAGAAAAAAGAGAGAGAAAGTATGACAAAGAGTGCATGAAAGAGAGAAGCTGAACGAGAAGAATAAGAAGGGGCAAGGCCATAAAAACCTTAAAAAACTACCGGTAGAATATTTTTTCTAAAGATTTTTGCCGTGGCAGGCACCTCTGCCGCCCTTACCTATCTCCACCATTGCAAGTGAGACATTCCAAAAATTTATATACGAAAAATTTATGATGTTAAGGGCCTTAATTATTCCCTTTCATGGAAAATCCAATCTTTATGAATATGAATTGTACACATCAAAAGAGAACGAATGATTACATATCTATAATTAATTGTATACATTATGTACAATTGTTATACAATTGGATGATGTTGTGGTAAAACTCAGCCCTTGGATCAGTACTTTTTTTTTTTTAAGCGTTGATCCAATGGCTAAGGTTTAGTACTACTTCATCCTACTTGTATGGCAGTCATACATGATTTTACTAAATAGCATTACTCTTATCATATAGCCAACGACTGGCTTTTTTTTCTTTTTTTTTTGCAAGGCATCAAAAAGATTGTTATAATTGTTGCGTTAGTCTAGTTTTCTATGAAGTCGGAATACAAGCTAAGAAAAGCGACAAGAGATTATTCAATTATTGGGTTTTCAGGCTTCCCAACGGTATGACACATATCTTGGCTTACCCTCTCTTGTTGGCAAATCTAGGTCTCAGGCTTTTAAAAGCATCAAAGATAGAGTATGGCGTAGGCTGAACAATTGGAAGGCCAAGTTCCTTTCGCAGGCAGGGAAGGAGATTCTTCTGAAAGTAGTGGTCCAAGCCATTCCCACTTATTCTATGAGCGTTTTTCAACTCCCAATCTCCCTATGTAAGGACCTCAATGGGATGATGCAAAAATTCTTGTGGGGCCATAAGGAGAATGACTCAAAGATCCACTGGATGAGCTGGGACCGCATGGGTGTTTCGAAAGCTCATGGAGGTATGGGTTTTCGTGACCTTGTTAGCTTCAATAAAGCCCTGTTGGCCAAACAATGCTGGCGACTATTGTAGACTCCCAACTCTTTGGCAGCCAACATTATCCGGGCAAAATATTACCCACATTCCTCTATTTTGGGGGCAAAGTTGGGTAATCGTCCCTCCTTTGCATGGAAAAGTTTATTTTCAGCCTGTGATCTCCTTCAGAATGGGCTTGTTTGGTGTGTTGGTGATGGGAAAGACATTAGAATATGGAAAGACAGATGGATTCCTACTCCAACCTCATTTTCTATTTAGTCCCCACGACGAATCTTATCGGAGGATGCCGGGGTTTCTGATTTAATTAATCAGGATACGAAGTGGTGGAATACTGAGATATTACTAGAGGTTTTTCATGCGGAGGAAGCACACGTCATCCAACAGATTCCATTGAGCCCTCAACAACCAAAAGATCTACTAGTATGGAGGGGCACAAACAATGGTGTTTTCTCAATTCGCAGTGCCTACCATATGGATAAAGAACTCCAACATGCGGTGGTGTGCTGTCGCAGGCAACCAAAAATAAAACTTATACTCCTAAAAATACCTGTAGTAGTGCAAGTAAGGATCGTTCCCACGGAGAGTATTTAACCTAGTTTTAGGCTACGTGAACAAGGATTGGAGGGTTTTGAGTATAACGAAAACAATTTTAAGAAGAACAAAGGAACAATTCAATTTAAAATATCAAAATCAATCAAGAGAACAAACCTTGGTCGAAGTCAACATCCACCATCGGAATTTTTCAACTGATCATCGATGCAAGCATATGTTAATTCATACTTTGAATATTCACCGTTGGAATTATTATCCTATCTCTCCTTAGTCGTAGTTAATTAGAAAACAAGCGATCTAATTAACCTTAACTACTAAACAACCCAAGACAAGCGCTAAAGGTTTAATTTAGTAGCAACCTTAAGAATTAGAGAGATCGATGAAGTTAAACAACACAAGCACAAGCGGTTGCATTTAATTTAATCGAACGTTCTTCCTCAGATTTAATAATTTCTGACGTAGCAAATCATTAAATCTGAGTTGCTTCGCAAATTAGAGGGATCAAACAATTACGGATTTGATATCTAATCTAGCAACAGATTGCAACGAATAATAAACTAGTAGGCCTCCTAGTAATTAAACGAGACAATCATGAAAATAGGCACAGAAGAATATCCGATACTCAAAGCATAAATTGAACGTTAAAACAATTTAGATCTCACAGTTTTATTGATTCCTAGGCTTCTGTTCCTTCAACCAATGATGAAAGTTTAGCTACGCAGAGCCATAATGAAAACTCAAAGGATCCGTTAGAGAAGAGGGGAGAAAAAGAGTCTCTTTTTAGTTTTTTGATTCCCCTCTCCTTTATACATGTTTATACTCCTAATTAGAAGCCTACAAGATCTCCTAAAGATATTCTAACTGTTATCATAAATTAACAATATCCAAATCTGATTAATAAAGGAAAATATTAGAAATAAAATAGAGTCCTAATATAACTAGGAAAGTGGTGTTTCCAACTGTAATTTTCGTGCACCAAATCTGCTGGTTTCTGTATATTAGAATAGCATGCTAAGGAATGTTCTAGAACATCAACAGTGCAGGTGCCGCAACTTTCAGCCTGATTTCTACCTTGATGCAGCCAGTATCTCTCAAAACTCAAAACATGAAAGTTGTAGATCTATTTCTTGGTGTTTCATAGCATCTTGAATCATCTCAATTGGAGCTCGGATGAGAGAGTTATGCCCAGATTATGAAGTGATGTCGAAACTGTCCAGAATCGCCCAATTAGCTTTGTTTTGCATTTAATGCCTCCAATTGTATCCTAAATCAAATAAAAGAATAATGAGTACATTTAGGCACCAAATAAATATAAAAGACTAAACATTAAGAGAGAAAAATATGACATTTTGCATTCTCATCATGCGGCAAAGGGGGAGCTCCAAACAAGGCGATGAAGATGTGGTGTGGAAGGCGCTGTGGAAACTCTATGTTCCCAATGTGGTAAAAATGTTCATGTGGCGAGCTTGCCATAATTTTCTCCCTACACGATCAAATCTAGTCAAACGGCGTAATCCATGATGCACAGTGTCCTTTTTGTGAGAGCTGTCCAAAAACTACATTACATATTATCTGGGATTGCCCCTCTGCGCAAGATGTTTGGAGCTGTGGCCCCGAAAGCTCCAAAAGGCACTGGTATGTACCCCACTTTCTTCCATGTTTTTGAGGAGATGCTGGATCGTTGTGACATAGCTGAAGTTGAGCTAATGGCAGTGGTGGCTCGTACCATTTGGTTTTGAAGAAACTCTGTTGTCCATGGAGGCGCTTTTACTCCTCCTACACTAGTGTTTCGGGACACTAGCAAGTAGCAACTCCTTGGAGGTCTTTCAACGGGTTAATTCTCCAGAGGCTGATATAGAGCATCCACTTCGAGAAGCAGGTCCTAACCTATGGAAACAACCCCCCATAGCTTTTTTAAAGTTAATTGGGATGTAGCTGTGGAAAAGGGGTCGGGGCGTATAGGGATTGGCATTGTAGTAAGGGATCATGAAGGCTTCACTTTGGCAGCGCGTAGCTTTGCAAAATCCTTTTTGGTGGAACCTGTCGCTGCTGAAGCTTTGGCCGCTTTCTTTGCGGTTGAATTCAGCAGAGAACTGAGCTTTAATGATATAATTTTTGGAAGGCGATGCCTTACAGGTAGTTAACGCAGTTCAAACGAATAGCCTAAATTGGAGCAGAATTGGGCATATTGTGGATGGTATTAAATTGGGACTACGTCAATTGCGCTCTTGGAAGATCAACCATGTGAAGAGAGATGCGAACTCAGCTGCTCATTTCTTAGCCCGAGAGGCTATCAAGACCGTCATAGATAGGGTTTGGATTGAAGAAATCCCAAATTGTATTTATAGTATTGTTCTCAGGGAGCAAATTGCTCCTGACTGATTATTATCATATCAATATAATCTCATTTTTGTTCCAAAAAAAAAAAAAAAAAGTCCAATTTTCTATGATAAATATGTATAGAAAACCAAATAAATGAACACAAAGAGTAATTTCATTAAAAAGTTACAACCCTAATCCCTACCATAATTTTTCTAATACATTTTTTAGCCATTGTTCTTCTTCCACTAGAAATTTTCTTATTTTGAAATTTAAATCATATTGCAAGGCTTAAACCGTCTATCTTTTTTTTTTTTTTTTTTTTTTTTTTTTTTTTTTTTAATATATATATATGCATTCGGATGATTAGACGACCTAGGAAAGTTAATTTAGTTGATCAATTTATGGTTCTTAAAGTAATTTTATTAGAATTAAGTGTTTTTTAATAGTTCTAACTTTCGAAATTGTAGAATAGGTTTTTTGTTATGTGACTTTTCATTTAAGCAATATCTTTTGGCTAGGGTCAAAAGGTTGATATAGATATATATATAATGATGTGATCTTTAAATAGTAAAAGTGAAGGAAAATTGTAAACGTGCAATGGATTTGAAAAATGAATAAGTGAAGAGGGATGATCCAATATACATAATATATCAAATTAACGCCCATTTTAAAAGTTTCAAAAGTAAATATTAATTAAAAAAGCATGATCGATAAATACGTCATATTATACTAATGGAATCGATGGCATTATGTTAGTCATTTATGAAAAGACAAGATGAATGGAAGAGGGATTTTAAAGTTTAGTAGCTTTAATTGAGAATAAATGTCGATGCTTAGTTAGGCAACCCAACATGCCATATCACATAACGTTTCTCTAAAGAAAGTTTTATTTAAATGAAGAACTGTTTATAAATGCTAACTTTTGATGGAGGAGGTATATAAGTTAAGTGGCTCTCCAAATAATTATTTTTATAAGCAATATTGACCCTCTAAGAGAATCATATAACTTCCAAAAAAGTTACAGTGTGATTAATAAGTCAATTTTATCAAAATGCATCTAAAATTCATGAGCGTTCAATTAGTGTTGGTATGAAAATGTGAAGAGTCCATATCCAAAAGTTTTGATACATTAAATGAAAGCACCCGATTGAAAGGCCGAAGAGATGGCCCTTTTCAAAACCGTGAGAAGGCAGAGTGTGAAATTATTACGGTAATTGTCCGTATTTTTGTAAGGTTGACTCGATATATTTTGAGGTCTTAAGCGACAAGTTTAAGTGAGTCTATTTTTATTATTAAATATTAATTAAATAATATTTAGTATAATATTAATATTAATTTTTTTGTTTATAAATTATTCTTATCGCTTTTTAAAATGCAAAATTACTAATTAAGTTTTTAATAAAATATTGACAAAAAAATGGCTTGAAATGAAGAGGATCCTATTCAGGGGTAGCAAAACAAGTTATCGTGTCAGGTTTAGATTAACCCAACAAGATTAATAAACGGGTCACCCGTACAAACCCGAACATAACCCGCAATTTTAATGAGTAAAACGACACGACTCGTTAACCTGTTCAGTTACCATGTCATGTCGACTTGATACGCTTGACACATTTAGTTATCCAGGTCGAATTTACCCGACCAACCCGAATTAAGCAAATAAGCCAAATCTGAAATGATGGAGAGACGAGAGAGAGGTCATGAGAGAGAGAGAGAGTGATGTAGTCTCAGAAAGTCACTTGAGATGACGGAGAGACCGAGAAAGAGCCAGAGACGCTTGAGACAATGAAGAGACTGAGAGAGTGTCGGAGACGAGCAACGGAGAGACTGAGACGTGCCAGAGACACTGAGACGACGGTGAAACGAAGAGAGAGAGATACCGCCCGGGATTAACAATGGAGAGACTGAGAGAGAGGTTGTGAGAGAGAAAAGGAGAACAGAGAGATCGAGAGAGGCCGTGAGAGAGAGAGAGAGAGAGAAATGAGTGGCCGTGAGAGAGAGAGGGAGATCGAGAGAGAGTGAGAGAGAGAAATGAGTGGCCGTGAGCGAGAGAGAGGGGGAAATCAAGAGAGAGAGAGAGAGAGAGTTGAGCGGTTGAGATGAGAGATGACAAAGATGAGAGAACTTTAGGTTTAGCTTTTTACGTTTAAGTTTAGCTTTAAAAAAAAAAAGGTCAGACGGGTCACTCGCAGGTTAACCGGTTTGACACGATTATTAAACGAGTCACTCATTTATGACTCGAACCCAATTAATCTAAACCATAATCCTATATTTTCGTGCCAAATTCGGAGGTCATCTTAAAAATGGGGTTTGCTAGAATATTTTCTAGAGGTCTTTTTTAAAAAAAAATTAATTTTTTTAATTAAATTAGAGCCCACCTCTCAAAAAATTTATAGAAAGTGCACAAACATTTCCACTTAAAAATTGACACCCCTAATCCTATTCCATTCCATAGCTGTGGCAATATTTCTTATAAAAGGGAGATTTCTTATTAATAGCACTTCCTCCTTTCAGATTGGGTTCACGTATCAATCTGGACCGTTCAACTCTGAGCCCAACGTATGCAACGGATTTGCCCAAAAATAAAAAAAAATAAAAAAAATAAAAAAAATAAAAAGAGAAGAAAAAGCCAACCTATCATCTCAACCGCAAAGCAGTTTCAACGGCATTGATTTGAAAATTTGAAATTCAAAATCAAGAGCGTCTTCCTCAGGCTTTCAAACGCGCGTGGGTCCCATTCCAGCGGCCAGCCGTTCAAAGATGCCCAACCCTCCAAAATCACATCATCACATACCGTTGTTTTATTCCGAATGCTGGATATTCCCCCCCTCCCACTCGCGAAATTTCCTCACAAAATATACTCTCTCTGTGTGACCGCCACGTACCCTACACGTAACAAGAGCTCGTAGAGGCTGGAGAAGCAAGCGAGCGAGTAGTATTATCTTTAAAACGTTGGCAAGTGGGGTAGTTCCTAGGGTTTCCCGCCCAAAGGACATTTGGCAAGACATAGTCGTAGAAAGAACAGAAAGCGGGTTTAGATTATAAAATCCAGCCTTCGTCAGGTTTCAAACACAAATTAAGTACTACGATTATTCAGAATCCCATTTTGTGGCCTCAAAGCTCTCAAAGAGACATGGAGGAGCCGGTGAAGGACCAGAGTGAGACTTCAAATCCTGGTACGCAACTTTTGCTTCTCTCTCTCTCTCTCTCTTTGAAGGTTTTTCTTTCGTTTTTTCGAACTGAGGTTGTGGTTTGGGATGTTTTTAGGTAACGTTGGCGCGGTGAAACCGAAGCTTCAGCGGTACCCGCTGCGGTCGGGGACGAAGTCCAAGGAGGAAAAGCCACCGGTCGCTGAATTGTCAAACCATTCTGCGTCCAAGCGGTACTTTGTTTTCCTTGTGTTTGTGTTTTGTATGTAACTGTTTACGTTGTTAGGTAATGGGTTATTGATGGTTGGATCCGTGGCTTAGCGATGATTTGATTGGTTTATTATACACGTTCTGTTTTTGTTAGAGAAAGATTCTCTGGGAAATTGTACTTTTTCTTTTTTCCCATGTTTTCATGTTTTGTATGTAATTGTTTCCTTTGATTGGTAATGGGTTATTGATACTTGGATTTTAGGATTAGCGGTGATTTGATTGGTTAATTGTTTCCGATGGTTTTATTATACACGTTTTGTTTTTGTTAGAGAAAGATTCTCGGGGAAATTGTGCTTAATTTCTTGTATAAGGGGAAAAGAAGTGATATTTTTGGTGAAGATCAATTGTGTCATGCTTTTGACTCCACTTATGGGAAATATGTTCAAGGGCGAGCCTTAAAATTCTATGTATTTTGTATAAGATTAGAATAGGTTTACTGTTTTGCAATGGTGGCAGTTTTGGCAAATTGCACTCTAGTTATTGCGGTTGATGTAACAAGAGTGAACTTCGTTTTAATTCAGTGGTGGTATCATAGTGGATTTATAGATTTTGGGAATAAATAAGTCTAGGCTCAGTAGCAACTGAGTGAAGGCTCTGAGTGAATTGTCTCTAATATCATTGGTATCCTTGGGTTTTTTTGGGTCATTGAAATACTATGCCCTAAGTGAAGGCGCCCCTAAGATGCTTTAGAAAAGTTCTTAGCCCAAAAGTTTACCACAGTGGAGAACCCTGCAATTCTCCGGGTTGTGTATGGCAGAAAGAATGTGTGCAATGCATATGATGCATTTTTTTCATTTGGGTTTGGGGCAGTGGCTATGGTACTTAAGAAATGTATATAAACATGATATTTTCCAAGGAAACATCTACATAGTTGATATTAGATACAGATTGGTACTTCAAATGATGTGTTTCACTAAGTGATGTTCTTTGTACTGAGCACATAGTGGGTTTTGACATCTTAATTCTTCGGACATATTAGTTGTATCATGTAAAATGTCTGTTGCAGTATCCACAGTTAACTAATGGCTTTGAGTGACAACTGGCTGATTTTTCATTTATTTTGCAGGGGGATCTCTACATCAAGTGTAAGTAAAAGCGTTGGTGTTCTTGATCTATCTAGCAAGGACAAGTCTGCCAAGCCACCTAGAAGGCTGTCTATTCCTACCAAGTCCACTGTTAGTCCAGTCCCAAAACTAGGTGGCAACATCACTCCAATTTCAGAGGTTAGAACGAAGAGGTCTGTTACTAGTCAGGGGAAAAGTGATACACCTGTTTCTGATGTTTCGAGATCAACAAGCCGAAAGAAGTTCAGCGTTTTGTCCTCAGCATCATATTGGCTATCACAGATTAAGCTCTCTGAATCTGCTGCTAAGCACTCAATTTCACTTGGCTTTTTCAAGCTAGCCTTAGAGGCAGGATGCGAGGTATACTGAATCATCTATTTTCCCAGACTACCTTGCTTATGCACACTTCTGTAATTGCACAATGAAATGCAGGTTTTAGTTGAATCGTCACAGAAACTTCTTGCAAAAATCAGCCTCCCATTTGTGTTGAAATGAAGTATCAACCGGTCTATAATTCTTTTGATATCGTAACTAGAGGAATGTAGAAACAATAAGCTCTAAAGATTGCTGTCTCAGCCTTGGCAGATTGTAAATGTGCTCATTTTATATCTGATTGATGCATTGATGCTTCTATGGTTTTTTTTACTATGGTTGGAGTTCTCTGTAGGATTTTTACTGCTCATAATTTCTTATTTAAGTGCTTGTTTAAGATAGGTGTTAGCTTCCTGGACTGCACAACCCTGACAGGGTGATGATTTGTCATTTGAATCTTACAGTGGAAATAATTTGAACTAACAAAATGCATTCTCTTATGTTAGTTAAAGTCTGTCACGTAACCAATGATATACCCAGGCCTACTAATTTGAATTACACGAGGCGAAGGTTAGAGGCATAAGACTCCATTTCATTTTTCAACCCACATGCTTTTTTCCTCAGTTAAAGGTTGATTTGCATGGCCTTGTCATACATACACGCAGTATTGCATGGTCACATTTGTAGCAAATATGCTTGTGCTTATAAGCTATAGGTAGATAATAGGACAATCACCTGCACCTCAATTCACTCTGTTTTCCTTAACGATATGCAAGACTCTATTTTAACTTCTGGATTTTGTTTTCTCCTTACAAATAACATCGAACTCAGCCTCTTCAGCGAATGCGGGATGAGCTCAAGTCCTATACCCAGCGACATAACCTCAGTGAACTTGGGGAGCTTGTGAAGGAATTATTTGAAAGGTATAATATATCAGAACACATGGAGCAGCTGCAGGTCTCTGAAACCATTTCTCAGGTGCCTGAAGAGGGAACTCGATCATCTGATGATGATGTCCAAAGCTCCTCTTCTACTGGGGGAACTATGAAACTGAGGCCCAGGTCTTTGAACACTGATGTTACTCAATCTTCGACAGTCGCTGAATCAGCCAAGAAGGAAACTATTCAGAAGAGTAATCGTGCAACCAGGACAAGGGGATCTTTAAATAAGAATTCTGTAAATTCAAGACCTGTTTCAGAGATTGGGGGTCATATGTCGCTAAAGAAACCTGAGAAGCCAAATAAGGTGGAATCAAATAAAGAAAAGGACAAGATCAAGCGGGGAAAGAAATCTGCTGCTGGAACAGGCAATGGTACTTAGCTTTTTCCTTTTTTATTTAGCTATGTACATATATATGGATTGGGTAACTTACAGATTATGATTCTCTGCCCTCCACAGTTCAAGTGAGCACTTTGCCTGCCGAGGATATGCCCCAGGAAAACAAAGAAAATATGGTAATAGTAATTGAAATGAACATATTAGCTTATAGTTTGAGTTTTCATATATTACTCTTCCAAATTCCTAATCATTAATCTTGAAACAAATTTTTTGAATCCTAGGTTTTGAGAGGTCATTTAAAAATTTTAAATTGCATGACAGCGTAGGCAATATATACATAGATGCTTTGAAGTCTAATCTGGACCGTTAAATCTCCATTTTCACACGAAATAGAGAGAATCTTGTTCACTGTTGTACCGTTAAGATGAATTCCTATATATCAGAATTTCCGGGTTTTTTGGTTTATTTTTATTAATAAATACTGTGCAATTCCTCTTCTGTTTTAGGATGCTCTCTCAATGGAAGAGATCAGCCCGACTGAAGTCTTGTAGAGATTCTGCAACAAGACTGCTGGACCTTGTCATTCTCATTCTCTTGGGTTTGTCTTCAGTGTTATTAAGTTGGGGATTTTCATTTGTATAGAAAGGGTTTAAGGTGAAAGCGTTTTCAGTCTGGCGTGTGAAAGACCATTTTTTAGTTTTCTTTTATTGGTGCGTTTGTTTGTTTAGTATCATACAGTTGCTGGTGAAATCAAAGTGTGTTCGACTCATTAAACTTGTTTACTATTTGGCCCAGTATTATGTAATTTTTGCATCCCAATTTCTGATTGACATATTTCTAAAAAACGAAAAAAAAAGAAGAGCAAGAGAAAGCATTTTGATTGACATAAACCATCTGGTATCATTTTGTAATGGATGCCTTACTTGGGATGTGAATTTGTTGTGAAGCAGATTTAAGAGTACTTGGCTTTTTTAAGACGAAAAATTCTAGACCTATGACTTTTTTACGGATGAGGCTTAGGTGCTGCAGCACCCATGCTGTAATTGTTTTAAAGGTTGAGATTTGATTTCAAAAAATTGAAATCAATCTCAACCTTTGAGCATGGGTGCTGTAATTATTTTTACAGCACCTAAGCCTCATTTGATCTCATTTATTAAACAAGTTACCCCTACAACTACAAGTTACCACTAGATTTCTTTTTTCTACTAAAAATAGTTCAAATATTTGATCTCATTTATTAAATAAGAGACTTATTTGATATGAGATAATTGTAGAATACAAATAGTTAGCTGGAACTGTCACTTTAATATTGTAGAATAACTATTTGATAAAAATTAATTTTCAGCATTACTCTTCTCTTGCCAATTAGATCCAATGTTTCAGAGTCTCAGACTAGTATCAAGTTTGAATCAATTCGGCTGAGGCTGAAAATCTTAAGCTCAATATTCGGACGAAAACTAGGCGATCATGAAATATTTTAATACAACTTACGAGAAAAAAAAAAAATGAAATGGGTAATTAGAATGGACATTGCAATAATGATGGTAAAGTAAAGGAGGGTAAATATTGTTTATTTTATTTATTTTTACATTAAAAGAGATGAATACTTTAAAGAGTGCTCTAAAACACTTTTAATTTCCTAATTATTATATTAGTAAAAAAAAAAAAAGCTTTGGCAAGGCTTTTTCCCCATTTTATTTTTGGTCAACCGATTGTTGACCTATTTCTATCAAAATGTAAATTCTCAAATTTCATAATTTAGACAAGGGGTAAATCCTTCTTATCCCATGTGGTTTATCGACTTTATTTAAAGTTATCATAGTTTCATTTTGTATAATAGGTGATACTTTAATTTTGGTAAAAGATATAAATAATAACTCCGTCAATTTTTCGTCCAAATATTTAATGGAGCTTTACGTGTCAACACGTGGCTCAATCTTAATAAAAATTAAAAACTTAGAATATTTTTTTAAAAAAACTAAACTAAAAAAAAAAAGGAAAAAAGAAAAAGAAAAAAGAGGAGGGGGTGGCCCGGTGGCTGGTTTGGGGGTGGCCGAAGCACCCCATAGACCATGAGAGTAGTCAAGAAGGAGGTAATCGAGCCAACCCTAAGAGTCTTGAACCACCTCTGTTTAGCCTGGGGTGGTTTCGATCACCCCAAGCCGGCCGGTTTGGGGATGGTCGAATCACCCCCATGGCCTAAAGAAAAAGAAAAAAAAAAAAAAACTAGGATTTGGTCATTGGTGAACCAACCCCAAATTGGCTAGCAGGTCAAGGGTAGCTGAAACCACTTTAGGCTAAACGGGGGTGGAGTTTAACTACCCTCATAGACTATAGAGATGGTTTGACCACCCCAATACAGGCCAAAGGGGTCAAGGAGAAGCACCCTTCATCTTTTTTATTTTCTTATTTTGAAGAGATTTTTGTAAAGTTTTTATATATTTTTTAATATTTTAAGTTTTTTAATTTTAATTTCTTTTTTTTTTTTTAATTTTTAATTTTTATTTTTATTAAGGCCGAGCCACATGTCAATGTTTAACACTAACACATGGAGCTCCGTTAAATAATTGGACGAAAGATAGACGGAGGTACTATCTCCATCTTTCGCCAAAATGAGATAGCACCTGTGATACAAAATGAAACTGAAATAACTTTAAATAAAGTTGTTAAACCAAATAGGGCCAAAAATATAATTACCCTTTTAGACAATTATTTGACATTAAAACAAATGAAAAATGTACCATATTAAAAATGTGGTGTGTTACAATTAAGAATCTCAGTGGTCCTGTTTGGCAAAAGACCCTATTTTACTGTTTATGAACTTTGATTTTCTAAAAAAAAAATATTCCCACTTTTTATATCACATCAACTATTTTTCAATAACTTTTTATTTTTATTTTTTATATTATATCAAACACTTTTTATTACCATTTAAATAAAATATTCACTAAAAAACAAAAAAAAAATCGCTTTTTTATATAAAAAATTTACAATATTTTTTTAACTTTATATTACATCAAAATCAATAATCTTCCTATAAAATATAGACTAATGATATTCGTCGGCCGGTGTGAATGAACAGTATTGACACCGGCCGACGTGGAACCTGCTTTAATGCAGGAAATTGAATTTTTTTTTTTNGGCCGAGCCACATGTCAGTGTTTAACACTAACACATGGAGCTCCGTTAAATAATTGGACGAAAGATAGACAGAGGTACTATCTCCATCTTTCGCCAAAATGAGATAACACCTGTGATACAAAATGAAACTGAAATAACTTTAAATAAAGTTATTAAACCAAATAGGGCCAAAAAATATAATTTACCCTTTTTAGACAATTATTTGACATTAAAACAAATGAAAAATGTACCATATTAAAAATGTGGCGTGTTACAATTAAGAATCTCAGTGGCCCTGTTTATGAACTTTGATTTTCTAAAAAAAAAATATTCCCACTTTTTATATCACATCAACTATTTTTCAATAATTTTTTTTTATTTTTTATATTATATCAAACACTTTTTATTACCATTTAAATAAAGTACTCACTAAAAAACAAAAAAAAATCACTTTTTTATATAAAAAATTTACAACATTTTTTTTACTTTATATTACATCAAAATCAATAATCTTACTATAAAATATAATCCATTGCCAAACAGGCTCAGTATATTTTCATAAGAGAAATGCCACATGAGATTTATAGATCCAATGGTAATTTTAAAATGTATAAGGATAGGAGAAGGATACGGGGAGATGCCGTAGCATTGCTCTTTTCATAAACTTTACTGATCTGACTGCAGTCCATCGGGACTGACGAGAATGTTTCAAAATATGACCGTTGGCCTTCAATGGGACCATGCGTATACTGCACTCATACCAAATGTGCTATCAGCCTCAGGTCCTTTTCACCCACATTTTTCAATTTCCCCCAGTCTTTTTCCCTCTCCTCTCCCACGCTGCCTCCCATCTCTCACCTTCGGTCTCCGCCCACCACTGCCACCACCACCAAACGCCCAAAATTCGGCACAACAGCAGCTCGAAATTCCGGCCATATCACCACCGGCGAGATCCACCATCCAAAGTCCGGCACGTCACCAGCATCCGGCCGAACGCCACCCGCAGCACCAGCACAGCCACCACCGGTAACTTTTCTCTTTTCATCTTTACCACTTACTACTCTTTCTTACCGATTTGGCTGAAGTCATTTGCAAAGGTGTGTGTAGATGTTTTATTTAATTTAATTTTTTCTTTTTTCATTAAAAAAATTAAAATTAAATCTATTTAATTTTTTTTAAAAAAAAACTAAAGCAGGATGAACTCAACTTTTGCGGGTTAAATCATTTAATGATAATATGGGTGTGTGTAATTTTGTGTATAAAAATAAAGAAATGCTATAGAGGTGTCGAGACTTTTATATGATGTATGAGTTGAAATTTTTGGAATTGTTCGGATTAAGTGGTTTTTTTTTGCCTTGTTTATTTTGTTTGATGGCATGTGGGTTTTGAGTTTGAAGAGCTTTGATGGTTGATGCAATGGATGTTGAGGCTTTTGGAAGAATCAAGCTTGTTGTTTGTTGTTCCAAAATTGGAATTTGTATCTTTAAGTTAAATGTGAATTCAGACTTTTGAATGAATCTAGTTTTGTTGTTGTTAGGATTGTAGTTATACGGTGAAATTTTTTTAACTTCTTGAAATGTAGTTGGGTGGCCCCATTTTTTTTTTAATGTTTTTTGATATTTGGGTTATTGCTTTTGGGGAACTTTAGTAATTGATGCCATGCATATTCGGGCTTTGGAAGATTCAATCTCGATTATATGGTTATTTCTTTATTATTTTAGATGAACTGTGGCTCACCAAGTTGGGGCGGAGAGGAAAACTACCAAAAATGACTCTTCATCTTCCTCTCTCAAGCTTCTCCCTTCTCATGTCTTCTGCATGTGCTCTTTGGATGCGGAAGAAAAGAAGCCACCAATTGCGTACTGTGCAGATTGCTATGCCATCTCAAAGATATATATAGATTTTTTTTTTTATGAAGCTGAGGATGTGCTGGATGAAGCTGAGTAAAATTCTAAGAAAGCGAGTGGTCAGAACATATGGGCGCACTAGTAGAGAGGTACATGATTTATTTCCATGCTATAGCCTACAGCGCTCTTATATTCCGTTGTCAACTAGGTCACAAAATCAAGAACATTAGGGAGAGGATAACTAAGATTTCCACTGATAAGGATCAATTTAATCTTGTAAAACGACTTGAAGTTAGGCATGTCATGCATGAGAGGAGGGACATGACCCACTCATTTGTTCCTCCTTTCAATTCATCTATAGTGATGATAATAAATCTTTTGAGGCAATCTGATCCCAACAAAAATGTCAATGTAATTCCTGTAGTTGCATTAGGAGGGTTGGGGAAGACCACAAAAATTGCTAATAAGTTGGTGTACGACGATAAACGTGTAGCTGAGCATTTCGAATTGAAAATGTGGTTTTATGTGTATGAGGATTTTGATGTTGCTAGATTTAATAAGAATTTTTTTTTACAGAATTAGGTTTTAGAATTGATGAAAGGTTGAGTACTCTAAATGAGTTGCAAACCAATTTGAAAAATTTAAGCAATAATAAATTTTTACTTGATTTAGATGATGTTTGGAACGAGGATCATAGTAAATAAATTGAGTTGAAATTGTTGTTAAGGGAAGTAGAATTGTAGTGACAACATGTAGTCATTTGGTCCCCTATTGTGGGAATTGGTCTTGCATACACTTTAGAAGGTTTATCCCATGATGATTGTTTGTCTTTATCCCATGATGATTGGATACATCTCGCATCAAAAGCTTTTAGAAATTAGAAAAGAAATTGTGGAAAAATGTAAAGGAGTTCCATTGGCAATAAAGACTTTAAGCATCATACATCAACCTTTGAGAAAAGTAGATGTCTAAAGTCCTTATTGCCAATGGAACTCCTTTACATTTTTCCACAATTCTTTTCTAATTTCTTAAAGTTTTGGATGCGAGATGTATCCAATCATCATGGGATAAAGACAAACAATCATCATGGGATAAACCTTCTAAAGTGTATGCGAGATTAGTTCCCACAATGGAGGCAACCAAGTGACTACGTGTTATCACTACAATTCTACTTCCCTTTTAACCATCCCTTAACAATCATTTCAACTCAATTCATTTACTACGATCCTCATTCCAAACATCATCTAAAACAAGTATAAATTTCTTATTGCTTAAATCTTCTCTCAAATTGGTTTGCAACTCATTTATAGCTCAACCTTTCATCAATTCTAAAACCTAATTTTCTAAAAATTTCTCTTATTAATCTAGCAACATCAAAATCCTCATACACACAAACCCACATTTTCAATTCGAAATACTCAGCTACATGTTTATCGTCGTACACCAACTTAGCAATTGTGGTCCCCGGCGCTCCAAATCCAACTAAAGGAATTACATTGACATTTCTGTTAGCATCAAGTTGCCTCAAAAGATCTATTATATTTTCTTTATCATCATCCCTATTGTTGACATCTGAAGGTGGAACAAATGAATGTGTCCCTCCCGTGCATGACATGCCTAACCAAAAGTTGTTCTATGAGATTAAATTGATCCTTATTGGCTGCAATCTTACCTATCCTCTCCCTAATATTTTTGATTTTGTGACCCAGTTGACAACAAAATGCAAGGAAGCTACAACATGGAAAGAAATCACGTACCTCTTTAGTAGTGCACACCCATATGTTCTGACCACAGCTTCCTTAGAACTTTGCACTCAACTTCATCCAGCACATCCTTGGCCTCATAAAAAACTATTTGGCAACATCACTCCAATTTCAGAGGTTAGAACGACACCTGTTACTAGTTAGAGAAAAGTGATACACTTTGTTTCTGATGTTTCAATATCAACAAGCCGAAAGAAATTCAGTGTTTTGTCCTCAGCATCATATTGGCTATCGCGGATTAAGCTGTCTGATTGATTGGCTCTGTTAGATGCAGGATATGAGGTATACTGAATCATCTATTTTCCCGATTACTTCTGTAATTGCACAATTACAGGTTTCAGTTGAATCATTGTAGAAACTTCTTACGATAATCAGCCTCCCATTTGTGTTGAAATGAAGTATCGACCGGTTTACAATTCTTATGATATCATAACTAGAGGAATGTAGACACTAAACGCTTTAAAGATTGCTGTCTCAGCCTTGGCAGATTGTACATAATTTCTTGCTGTCTCTGTTGTATTCTTACTATTCATAATTTCTTATTTAAGAGCTTTGTCTAAGATGGGTGTTAGCTTCCTGGACTGCACAACACTGACAGGGTGATGATTTGTCATTTTGAGCTTACAGTGGAAAGAATGACTAACAAATGCATGACTGCAATAATATTGGATAACTTTGTTTATGCTGATGCCTAGGAGTTTAGGCACCTGCTTAACTTGTAACGTTGTTAAACATTCTCTTATGTTTTTCCTCCCTAAAGGTTGATTTGCATGTCTTTGTCATACATACTCACAGCATTGCATGGTCACATTTGTATCAAATATATCAGTGCTTATAAGCTACAGGTGGATAATAGGACAAGCAACCGCACCTCAATTCACTCTCAGGTGCCTGGAAAGGGAACTCGATTATCTGATGATGTCCAAAGCTCCTCTTCTACTAGGGGAACTAGGAAATTGAGGCTCGGGTCTTGGAACACTGATGTTACTCAATCTCTCCAGTCGCTGAATCAGCCAAGAAGGAAACTATTCAGAAGAGTAATCCTGCAACCAGGACAAGGGGATCTTCAAATAAGAATTCTGTAAATTCAAGACCTGTTTCAGAGACCAGGGGAAGCCAAATAAGGTGGACTGAAATAAAGAAAAGGACAAGTGGGAAGGATCCCCCCATATAACCCTTCCCTTTTGATTTGTAATTTGCTAAGGAAAATAAATAAAAAAATAAAGGACAAGATCAAGCGGGGAAAGAAATCTGCTGCTGGAACAAACAAGGGTACTTTTCCTGCCGAGGATATGCCCCAGGAAAACAAAGAAAGTATGGTAATAGTAATTTAAATCAACATATTAGCTTATAGTTTGAGTTTTCATATATTACTATTCCAAATTCCTAATCATTAATCTTTGAAACAAATTTTTTGATTCCATGGTTTTGAGTGGTCATTTGGGTTTCTTCTAATTTTCTATGTGCACCAATTTTATTGCCATTTACTAATAGTGAATGGTCAATGCTGTACCGTTTGATGCTTTCCTATATATCAGAATTTCCAGGTTATTAGGTTCTATTTTTATTAATAAATAGTGTGCATTCCTCTTCTGTTTTAGGATGTTCTCTCAATGGAAGAGATTAGCCCGACTGAAGTCTTGTAGACATTCTGCAACAAGACGGCTGGACCTGTCATTCTCATTCTCTTGGGTTTTTGTCTTCATTGTTATTAAGTGGGTTTGATGTGAAAGTGTTTCATTTGTGTAGAAAGGGTTTAATGTGAAAGTGTTTCATTTGGATATTTAGTTTTCTTTTACTGGTGGGTTTGTTTGTCGAGTATCATACAGTTGCTGGTGAAACCAAAGTGTATTTGACTCATTAAACTTATTTACTATTGGTCCAATATTGTGTAATTTTTGCATCCCAATTTCTGATTGACGTATTTCTGAAAAAAAAAAAAAGAAGGGCAAGAAAAAGCATTTTGATTGACATAAGATAAACCATATGGTATCACTTTGTAATGGATTCCTTTTAGACTTGGGATGTGAATTTGTTGTGAAACAGATTTTATGAGTACTTGGCTTTTTAAAAATGAAAAATGCTAGACGTTTAACCTTTTTTCTACTTGTTGACATGTGTAAGCATGTGACACGTGTGAACAAGTTGTGCTGGACTTTTACCCGCTTGTCATGCTGCTACCCCTACAACTACAAGTTACCACTAGATTTCTTTTTTCCATTTTAAATTATAATTTTTTATAATACAAATATTTGACTTCATTTATTAAGTGGGAGACTTCCTTGATATAACTATATAAGATAGTAGTGAGATAAAAATAGTTGGTTAGTTGGAATTGTCGTGTTAAACATTATGGGATAAAAATATAATTTTTAGCATTATTTTTCTCGTGTCAAGTAGATCCAATGATTGAAACAAATTTAGGACTTGTATCAATCAACCTGGTTAAGGTCGAAAATCTTGAGCATTAATATTTGGATGAAAACTAGGTGAACATGAAATATCTAATGGGGCTATGGTTATCGAAGCTTGTGGCTTATTGCCTTAGCTTTTGATTGTAAGAGCTTTTGCTCAAGAATTGTTATCAATGAAAAAGTAGAAATTCACATTAAAAAAAAAAAAGAAATATCTAATAGGGTAGTTTAGAATGGACATTGCAAAAATGATGGTATGTAGAGGGGAGGTAAGTATAATTTCTCCTATTTAAAGGGCAGTCTTTTGTGGCATGATCACTATGCTCAATCAATGGTGAGCCCTAGGTACAGGAGATGAATAATTTATTGGACCCCTATCAATATTGAGTTAGCTGAAACATTTGTTTATGTTAAATGCTAAGGGCACGTTTGATATGCAGAATAACTAATTTATTAAGAAAAATGAATAACCTTTATTAAGAATATAATAAATGGAATAAAATAACTTTAGTGTTAAAGTATAATTCTTTTATTTGTTAAGGACTTATTCTAAGGAATAGTTATTCTGTGTGAATAGTTATTCCCTTACGAAGATAAATAGTTATTCTTCTAAAAAATGAGAGGAATAATTATTCCGTGAGGAATTGACAACATTTGTCTCAAATTAAAAAAAAAAAAATTCATTAATTTTTTATTTTCTTCCTATCTTGAGAAAAAAAAAAATTAAGAATGTTGAGTTTCAGTTGGGTGGTCGCACCACCCTTGGCAACCCAAAAGATAATATCATTGATTGAGGACCTGATCAACTGTTTTGGTTTAGACCCCACGTTGGAGTTTCCTTCCACTGTTCCACATGAGCTATTTGTTATTGCATTAATTCAAAAAAATATTTTTGGACAAATAGGAGGATTCACAACCATGATCCTAGCTATTCTTGGGATTAGCCTTGCCACCATTACAACCAATATTGCCGCCAATGTTATGGCACCTGCCAATGCCCTCGTCAAGTCAGCCCCTCAAAGTTCACCTTCAGAAGAGGAGCTCTTCTAACAGCATTGCTGGGAATTGCTTTTCAGCCCTAGAATCTTGTTAGATCAAGTCAGAACTTCGTTTATACCTGGCTACTAGGATACTCTGCATTGTTGGGTCCAATTGAGGGCAAAATTCTAAGAGATGCTGTACATCTTTACTTTGCCCTTCTTCTATCTTCTCACTTTTCACAATTACTATTAGATTTGTGGGTCTTATATGTAGGACCCACATAAAACCTATAGATCTAATAATAATTTTAAAAAGTGATCGGACGGGCAAAAGATCAGAATAGGAAATGAATCATTTCTCTAATTCTAATTGATTACTACCTTATCCATAGCACAAATTTGAGTATTAATGACTTGTACTCGTTGAGTCCTTATGGGCCTTACTTAGGAGGCTATGATTTGTCAGCAATGGCGGCCTTGGTCATTGGGATTTTGCCAGTGATTCCAGGTTTCTTGGAAAAGGTTGGAATTTTATCTTCAACATCGGACAGTTTTGGTGTCATCTACAACAATGCTTGGTTTTTCAGCTTCTTCTCTGCAGGTTTGCTCTATTGGCTTCTAACCTGTTTGACAGGAAAACAAGATAAGTCTACTTGCAGTTGCAGATCCTCTTTTGCCCTATTCAAAATAAATGTTGTATTTGCCCCACCCTTTTGTGAACATAATAAATTTGAATATATTTTGTAAACAATGTTCATAACACTGGTGGATAATTTCCAGTTTGGAGTATTATGCTCTTTTTGTTTCGGCGTAAAATAATTTCTAGAAATCATTTTTTGTGTTTTTCGGTGTTTGGTGGGACTACAAATAATAGTCAACAAAAACTATTTTCAGTTTAAACTAAAAATCTTCTTTAATTTTCGTAAAATGATTTTCCCTTTTTTAAAACCGTAAACTATTTTCCAACTTCGAGCGTCACATTTTCAAATTGGTGGATCACAACCAAAACATACCAACTCCGCTGAAACCCGGTCGGGACCGGCCTGGGACATTAACAGGATCCACTAGGGACATTTTCAGGACCTGCTCGGGATGTCATAGGGACCTGCTCGAGACATTGCTGAGACTCGCCTGAGATATTTTCGGGACCTGCCAAGGACATTTTTGGAATCCGCTCAGGACATCGTCAAGATCCACCAAAGATATTTTCGGGACTCGCCATGGACATTTTCTCGACCCGCCCGGGACATCGCTGTGACCACTAGGACTTGCCCGGAATATCGTCGGGATCCGGCCAGGACACCGCTAGGACCGCCCAGACATAGTCAAAACTTGCCCAGGACATCTCCAGGACACCGCCCAGGACAATTTATATTAATTTTTTATAAAAAAGTTGTGCATAAAAAATAATTTTTATAGGTTAATATGATTGGTTGAAAATAGAGTCAGACTTCGCTAGGCGAGATCCCAGCGAGGTCCCGATATGACACGACGAGGTCTCAGTGAGGTCACAACGGATCCTGACGGGGTCACGATCGAGTCCTGGCAGTGTCCTGACTTGGTCCTGATCATGTCTCAACCGGTCAATCGAGTCCCGACGAGATTCCAGCGAGGTCCCGGTGGGATACGACGAGGTCTTAGCAAGGTCACAACGGGTCCCAGCGGAGTCACGACTTAGTCTTGGTAGTGTCCCGACCAAGCTCTGACGAGGCTTCGACCGGGTTCTGGCAAAGTTTTGACTGTTATCCGATGATTTGATAATGTGAAGCTCAAACTTGAAAAATGGTTTACGATTTTAAAAAATAAAAACAATTTAATAGAAATTAAATAAGATTTTTCGGTCAAACCAAAAATAATTTTCGTTGATTGTAAAATACCAAAAAAGATGAAAAATATTTTTCAAAAATAATTTCACGTTGAATTAAATGGAGACTTAGGGCCTATTTGGAATTGCATTAGAAAGCTTAAAAAATACTTTTAGTACCTAAAAAGCTGTGCCAAACAAAAAGCTAGCATGTTATGTTTGATAAAAAACTTCAAAAGTACTTTTTTAACTTTTTACTCTAAAAATGATTAAAACATACTTTTGAAAAAAGCTAAAAAATAAAGCTTTTGCTAAAAAGCTCTTTTTAACTTTAAAAGCTCTATTTCTTAACGCAATCCCAATCAGGCCCTTAATACACTACATGCAATCACGTAGCCTAATTGGTGTTTAAGTGGCCCTAGTGGCTGTCACTACTACGTTAACAAAAATACATGGGATTATCGTCTCCAATGCTTCTACATCCTTTTTTTTTTTTTTTGACTCCCTTTATCTTCTACATAAATTTGATTTGGGATGTATTAGATCGGACTTTTCCAGAAATCCCCAAGCAAACCAACCTTAGTATCTTCTGTATAACTCAACTCCATTGTCTCATTATTTTAACACTTCTAAGGCCTGCAATTGGTTCTACGTTTTTCAAATTTTTTAAGAGGTCATCTTGACGAAGATATTCGGTACGAGAATTCCATAGATCAGATTGCACCGTAGCATCATCTCAGCCAACAACTCTAGACAACGGATTTATTCACCGATCCAAAATTTAAACAAAAGAAATCTTGATTTTATTGTTCAAACCTCACAGAGCTGAAATTCAATCAATAAGGAAAACCCAAATGCAAGCGTGCAGCCTACAAAATGAATCAACAAGCTAATTCATCACCCCCGGAGACGGACCCGAAAAAAGGATAATGGATCTTATAAGTGTCGATGCCCCAACAATCATTTTGAGGAGCTACATGGGTGTAATTTATTTGTTTACTCTACTTTCACACACATGTTATGGGAATTTATTGTATATCCATAATGAAGTCAGTCCACAGCAACTTTTATGTTGAAACGTTCATACCAATTCAATGTAAAGTGATACATAAATTCTATTTTACATGGACACAACAACAACACACAATGCAGCAATTCATATTTAAATAAAATAAAAACAGACCTAACAATTGTGATAGGAAGACGAGAATAATACAAGATAAAAGTAGATAAGTTTGCACAAATTTTTTGACCGGCAATGTAATTTCAAACAGACTCAAGGGTGCCCTACCAGAGGCCCATGGAGTTAATCTGCTGTCCAGCTCTGCTCCACTATTTCCCTCACTCTACGGTTGTACTCGCGCTTGTTCTCGCTAAACATTCGAGCTGCTTCCGAATTTGCAGGAGAGTTGGGGTTGGGGTCACACAGCAGTGACTGCAATAAGAGAATGACATCTTTTAGAATTCTATCATATTGTTGGTGCTCAATACACAGTTCTCTATCTAATGTTGTATGACTTCTAATGATCAATTTAATATTTCAACAAGAATATGAAATCATTTCCATATGTAGTAAAGTGATGGTGCAAAAAAAGATGAAATGCAGACATAGGATGACAGCAAAGGCATATGCGGCAGTGACTGGCATCTAAAACTCAATTATGTCCATCTATCATTGCTGTGCTTTCCATCTATCATTGCTGTGCTTTCCATCTATCATTGCTGTGCTTGCAGCACAAGATATAGGTACAAGCAATGCTATATTTCTAACTATTCCAAAATTTTACATATTTTCTTAAACTAATAATAGAGCAAAACAGTTCCTGGGAAAAGGGGACAACATAGGAACTCTATTTATCTCATATTACATTTCAGCTTAGTCATACATGCGACCAATATAAATTATATGCAGCCTTATCCAATAGCACGGATTTCAACCTTTTTTTTTTCTTTAAGGTTAATATCAATTCATGTTTCAAATTGAGATCCTGAATGATGTGTTCATCAATGTTTAACATGAAACTAGCCAAAAAATTCGTTACTGAAGAATAAAAGAAAGAACAGGCAATCACATTATGAACAACTACTAAATGGTCACCAATATCTTGGACCTCTGAAAGGACATCATGGTTTGCCATATATAACATTCAGGCCTCCATTCTTGCATCTATGCAACAAAGGGTTAACGTAGGGGGTTCCATTTTTGGTTTGCCTCGTAAGAATGGAATTGGATTCATAATTGTAACCATGGTCACAACTGGTCGAACAAGTCCATCCTAGAGGTCCTTTCCTTTATGTAGCTCCAATCTTGAAACTGAATGCTCACCCCCCACCCCACGTTTTTCAGATTTCAAGCAACTCCCAAAAGTAAATCAGACTTCAGAGAGCTAGGGCTAGAAGGCTAACACAGTATGTAGGAATTTTTTTTTTTTAATAAGTAAACGAAAAAAAGCGAAAAGAACACAATCCAAGTACACAAAATATACAAAAGAGATACCTAAACAGAAAACTAAAAAAGATCAAGAAAATCCTGAAAGCTATAAGAATGATGACAATCAAAGGATGTTGTTCCTTAAGGTGCGTTTCCGGAGTAATTTAGTTTAGCTCATTTCAAAGATGCTTTTGTGGTAGATCATGTAGGCTTACTAGCGACTCTCCTCAAGTTACCAGAGCTACTAAAGAATCCAACCGGAGTACCGTTCACCAAGATAAATAAATGTACCAAAGAAATTCAATGAGCTATCCACTTGCACAATTTCTCCCCAAAACCACACCTCCTCAACAAATACAACAAAAAACTCCAATTCACGTGATCATAAGCCTTCTCAATATCCAATTACAAATCACATCCGGCTCCCAGGATTTGACCCTACTATTAAGGGATTCATTAGCAATTAGAACCGAATCTAGAATTTGCCTACCCCCAATGCATGCATTCTAAGAGTTGGAGATGATCTTCCCTATAACCATTTTCAACTTGTTGAAAAGAACTTTGGCTACAATTTTGTAAACTCCCCTCCCACAAGAATGATAGGGCAAAAATCCTTAATATATATATTTTTTGATAACTAATGTATATTAAATCAAAGTGCAGAGGGGTGCAACCCTAGTACACGGGAAGTATACAAGAGAATCCTATCTTAAAGAGAAAGAAGAACATAAATCTAAAAACTTAAGAAAAAGTAGAAGCATGCGTAGTATTCCAAGCTACTCTCCAAGTATACATAGTTTGCAACATCAGCCTCTTCAACTCTAACAAGCCAATCTTTTTATTATCAAAACTCCTTGCGTTCCTCTCGCGCCAAAAACACCACATCAAACACAAAGAAACCAACCTCCATAAATGTAATGCCTCACGGTTACCCAACTGTCCCCTCCAATAGCCCAACAACTCACTCACTCTGCAAGGCATCACCCAAGTGCCATCAAGGCTTTTTCCAAACTTGCCACTAGCATGGAGATCATGGAAAACCTTCATCATATCATCTTTTAGACCATCCTAACATGCTTCGAAGAATGCCATAGAAAAACCGTTAGGGCCCAGGGCCTAATCACCATACAAAGCTTTCACTACCTCAAAAACCTCACCTTCCTTAAACGCTCTTTTCAACCAATTGGCCTCTACTTCACCAATGGAGTCGAAAGAAAGGTCATCTAGCTTAGGTTGCCAATTGAATTGTTCAGTATACAAACTACAATAGTATTGCACAATGTGCCCTCTAATCTTGTCTCCACCAAAAAACTAGTTTAATTCGAAACATCTAATTGCTTTAATTTTTACTTCTTGAGTGGCCAGAGTTTAACCAAAGTCCTAGTTTAACTCTTAACCAGAACACATTCGTGCATTTTTAAGAAGATAGTGGTTTCTTAAAAAGAAATTATTACATTTCTAAAGATCCTAAAGGGCCTAATTGCAGTATGTCCATGGCAATTAGTTAGATTATGGCATCGGTATATCTTGTATTTCCTAGACTCAGAATCGGCAGCATTACATATTAGGATAATCAATAGCATTTATAGATAATATCAATGGGGTAGATTCAAATTTTCCAGAACCAAAATAGGTGAGGTGAGAAACAAATATAAATCACTATAATAGATTCAATGAAAGCTGTACTATGTCATTGTCAACAAAAAGCAGAGTATCTGTAGAAAAAGATGATAAATGTCAAGAGATCATGAAAACAACTTATTTTAAACAGGATTAACAATGCAATACTACTGTTTTGATCGGGAACCAACAAAAAAGCCCTTTCATTTTACAATAGTGTTCCACGGTGGAAGGATGAAAATAAATGGCTGATCGGGTTAAAATGTTGGAATAATAATTCAATGCACAGCTGGGTACTTAAAAATTGTGCGAAGCACATGACATGGGGATGGGATGATATACTTGTTTACAATGCCAACAGCTGGAAACTTTACTGGAGGTGCACGAAGGAATAATATAACTCTATTTCACTAAAATCATCCTCATATTCTTTCTTATTCGGTTACTTGGACACAACTATATGCTATTCACGTTGCCAGTAAATTGCAACTGATATCAATCAAGGAAGGAAGCAAGCAATTCTTTGCAGCAAGGTAAAGTACCTGGTGCTGGTCCTGCCCAAGGAGAATCCTAGGAGGGGTGTTTTTGAACACATTTCTAAACTTCAAAACTAAATCAATGTACTTGTGTATGTCCATATGCATGTCTGTGTCTATACATACGTTGAAAAGCGTAAAACCAACAAGTCTTGCTTGCTCAACTAAGCTGTAGAAGCTTACTACCGAAACACATCTTCTAAATCAAATTAAACGTCATAACGTATGCATTATATGCATCTGCTTCGCTTATTCATACAAAAGTCAGCAACACTACAAAAAAAATAATAAAATATTATATTGTACCTGGATAGACGTGAGTATAGCTGCCACATCATATATAGGACTCCACTGATTTTGTAAAATATCCAGACAAATACTTCCATCAGCATAAACTGACCAAATACAAAAGAAAAATGGAAGTCAGGAACCATAGTTGGTTAAGATTCAATGCGTAAGTGCCTATACCAACTTACTATTTGGATGAAACATTCGAGAAACAAATCGCACTGTTGGAGGTTTGTTTGGGTAATCCTCTGTGAACTGCAGAGTCAACTTGAACGTGCCTGAATAACTCAAATGAAAATTATGTTATGTAGATTTAGATGTTAAGATAATGTTAGGAAAAATAAGCGTATCCCTATGCATCAATGAATGGGGGAGAGGAAGGTGAGGGAGGAAGAAGAAACCCAACACACACACACACAAGTATACAACTCCTCCCCCCAAAACACATAAAACAAAATAAAACAAAGATCCAATCAGCAAAGAATCTTCTTCCATAAGAGCATATGGAGAATTGCAAACAATTCAAGAACAGAATGAAAGACTGGCCAAAACTTAGCTTAACTAGAATGATCTAGCTAACAAGATATATTGAGTTGATTTCATATTATACCACTGTTGTTTGTGCAGTCATCTGCAAAAATCCAACTTTTAGTATCAAATATATGGGGACATGGTACTAGCAGCACCAGAATATTCACATAGGTTGAATTATGCATATCTCGTGTGTCCATGATGCCACATAATTATGCACCTGAGCACCTCAAGAAATGGAAAGAGCAGCTCTTACAAGCTTCTGTTCATACAGCTAGATATACTTATGTACATGAATGTCTCAAGAAAAAATTAGTGATAGAAGCCAATGGCACATGCAATACAATTAATTTATGCAAATCACAGCCACAAATAAGCTTTTGTAAACAACGAAATCAGCACCCAAAAAAAACCATTCTTACAAAGAAAAACCAGAAAGGAGAATACCATTTTATCTCAAAAGAAGTACAGAAAGAAACACAAACATATACAACAAATTGCTGGGTAACACAGCATTTGTATATAAAAGGGAATTTTGCAATCCCTCAAATAGGAAACTATTCCACCATGTAAAACATGGATTTTATAATATGGATTGCAATGGAAATGAGCAAATTAAGAAAGAAAATAGAAATAAAAGGTCATGCATCATGAACACTTTATCTTCAAATACAATGAAAGTAAATAGGACTCACAGTGTACATTTCTATTGGATGTTGAAGAAAGCAGGAAATGTATCAAAGAAATTAACATGAACGTCCATTTGATGCATTTATACTAGTTTATTCGAATAAAAGATTCAGTGCAAGGGTTGACTCACCTCCATCCCACGGAGTATCATCAGGACTGCAATCCAAACCAGACAAGAAACCAGAAATGGCTTATCCAACCATACTTAAACATACTTGAAAAATGAAAAGAAATAGTTAAACAGCATAAGAAAAGCACAAGAACAGATCGTTATGCACTTTCCCCCAGCTTACCCAAAAATAACAGCATTCCAAAGCATTATATTGTTGTCTTGGGGTGCCCCACTGATGCCTGCAGGTGGATCTTGTTGCAACCTCTTAAAATCTCTCATCAGCCTCTTCCTAGCCGGAGTCGACATCGTCACCGCCTATTGATCCTGATAATCACTAACAGTAACAGAAAAATAAGCAAATAAATATACAAACCAACTCGGTACAAGTCTCTCCAACACTAAGGGCTTATTTTGGTGAAGCCAGTTTTTTTTTCTTTCTAATAGCCACATTTATGAAAATCTTTTTTTTAAATGAATATGAAATTAACACAAGGCAACCCAATTTGCATGGAACACCAATGACCAAAGGCGTCCAAATTAGATATATAAAAACAAAAAGTGACACCGCAAGTACAATTATATATCAAACTTGACATTACTTGTATCACCAATTAACCACGAGTCGAAGAATTGAAATCAAGTTGCACACACAAGGAACATAACGTACAAACACCAGTGCAGGACCTTGATTGTACCAAACTCCAAATTCAACATTTACTTCAATTCACGAAATTTGTCTAGTTCTATATATTCAAAACTCAAATACAAAAGAAATCATTTTACTATTCTGGTACCAGCGCTTTCTTAATTGGAAGAGGAAATCCAAAACCCCAAATCCCAATCCGTAATTGTACCACGGATTTCCAATAAACGAAAAGGTCACCGAAGTTAGGGTTTTGACCATCAAAAAACCAATCACAAAATTCAAATCCTTTTCTCTCCGTGTCTCTAATCATCCACCACACCAAACCAAATAGATGCCAAATTAAAGCAAAAGAAACAATAATCCACAGCAAATAGCACAAAAATCAGATAATTCCGTGAAGTTGTTCTCACCTAGAAGTCGATGCGAAGAAAAGCTCCGGTCTCAGAGAGTAAACGCTGGGGTTTTGATTCGGCTTCACTCGTGTAAGGACGAGAAGAGCATGCAGAACCCAATCAGATCGAAGCCATGGGTAGAGACAGAGAATCTAAGAGAGAGAGGAGAGAAGAGATTATTGTTATTGTTATGGGAAGTGGTTGGGTATTGGTCTAGTCAGCTCGTCCCCACTAGGCCACTGGTGATTTGGCTGGCTTTTTTTCCACCTATATATGCTCAGTGTATACGTTTGTCTAGGTGCGGTTCACGAGATGTACGACCCATCAAATTTTTTGTTTATTTTAGCTATTTTTTTTTATTTTTTAATGCACTTAGATTGATTTTCAATGGGATTGATGGGTTTGGTTGTGGAGAATTATAGAAGAATAAATACCATATGCTGGGTCTGATTTGGGCGAGGAAGGAGAGAGCGATAGAGGGGAAGAAGAGAGCGATAGAGAGGGGGAGATGGATGCTGGGTCTGATTTGGGCGGAGGA
>FXXK01000779.1:132568-216910 GCA_900184695.1 Betula pendula | reverse complement strand
GCTGGGTCTGATTTGGGCGGAGGAAGAAGAGAGCGATAGAGAGGGGGAGAGAGAGGGAGAGAAAGAGAGAGAAAAAAACAATAAACAATGGTTTATAGTGTGAACAGTAAATATGCTTTTCAGCCTATTTACTGTTCATTTTATAGCAAAAATCAACAAAATGGCTATTCTGCTAGAAAGGAAAAAATGCTGAAAATAGTCAAATTTAACTATTTTGAAGCTTTTGGCTAATCTGCTGGAGATGGCCTTAAGCAATCACCAGCAGCATAGTTAAACTTTTTATAATAATCAAATTTGACTATTATTAGTACTTTTTTTCTCTCCGGCAAAATAGGTTATTTATAGTTTTTTCTTCTAACATGAACAGTGAATTACTGTTCATTATACAAAGAATATAATATTGAGGAAAAACATGAGAGAGAGAATGTCCCGGCCATCCTCTTCCCCATTTTTATTTCCTTATTGTGCAGTCTCCTTCGTCCCATACCCATCTTCCCCACTTTCTCCATTTTAATTTATTTGTTTGCTAAGAGAGAGAGTTGAACGAGATCGAGAGAGAGCTGAGGGAGATATCGTGGTGTTGTGGAGGAGAAAATGGCCGCTCCAGCTTCCGCCGTGTCCAAGAAGCTCGCCTCCAACTGGGTGCTTGGCTTGGCTGGTTTGGGTGGAGCAGGAGACCGGGAGTCGGAAGGAGCTTGGCTGGTTTGGATTGTTGTTGATAGTTGATTTGGGTATTTGGATTTATTGTTGTTGATATGGCCGACTGGGTATTAATTTGGGTTGTGGTGAATTTGGGTGTTTGGATTGTTGTTGTTGACAGTGGCCGATTGGGTGTTGGTGTGGGTTGTGGAGGAGAGATGATCTGCGAGAGTGAGAAAGAAGATGGATTGTGGTTTGTTGCTTGACATGAAAGTAGGGGTGTTCGTCGGTTAAGTCGGTGTCGAAAATAATATTTTCGCCAAATCACAGTCAGTAAAGTCGAAAATTATACCGACTTTACTACATGTGGGCTTGTTTCGCCTACCGACATTATCGACTTTTGTCGGTAATGACGGTCGGAAATGTCGATTAAATTGGGTCAAGTTTCTAGTTCGGCTGGGGCAGCCCATGTACTTTTTGGGCCAATTTTTAGGTTATGGCCTTGCAGCCTATGCGTTTTTTGGCTCAAAAAATAGGGTTTCTAATGTGGCCATTTTCAAAAACTATGGATATTTTCAAAATATAATATGGTCCAATAATATAAAAATCAGTTTCAAATTTACATTCTCATAATCAACATTCTGAAACCTATTAAGTTGGTCATTTACATTCTCACAGTGACATCATAAAATACTTTAAAAAATTTTTACAAAAAAACTCTTACAAAGTGATGTGGTACAACATGATTAGATTTCTCAAAATATGAATTTTTCTCATTTCCAATTATATTGATTATGAGAATATAAATATCGGTTAAAGTCGGTAGGCGGTCGGTACAAAACCATTTTCGCCTACTGACCGATAAATGTCGAAAGAAATTTTTTTCTTTCGCCTACCAACCGCCAGTGAGCGGTAGGCGGTCGAAGACGGTCGGTACACGGTAGACGGTGAACTTGCACACCCCTACATGGAATATGGATGTTTGTTGCTACTGTACTGGTGCGGAGAGAGACAAGAGCATAGAGAGAGATGAGAGGAAGACGATGCGGTGTTAAAGAAAATAGATTGTGAAATAGAAATTCTGCTGGAGTTTGTAATGAAAAGTTAGTAGCTAAAATAAATAAAATGGTATTTTGAGTAGCTAAAATAGATATTACTGCTGGAGATGCTCTTACATAATTACATTACATCCTTTATAAGAAATAAACCGGAGAGTATCCGGCCTTATAAACAGAGTTATGCTATGTGTCTGTCGACGCCTAGTGTCTGTTTTCTTATTTTAAAAAAGAAATTAAAAATTAAATTTTTTTTTTTTTTTAACTAAAAAAATTGAATTTACACTTTTTTAATTCTTATTTTATATTTTTCTAAAGTTATAAAATGTGAATGAAATAAGTTTTAAACCTAATTTTTTTTTTTATTTTTTTTTTAAAATTGTACGTTTCTCCCTTTTAACAAAAAACATATTCAAACTTATTTCATCTTCATTTCATAACCTTGAAAAAAAAAATAAAATGAAAATTTTAAAAATTTTAACCTGTTTTTTTATTAAAAAAAAAGCAATTTTTTAATTTTTTTTTTAAATAAAAAAAGGGACGCTAGGCATCCATTTGACGCATAGCACTACTCTTATAAACATGATGACAAATTTATCTAATCATATTTTTTGGACAAATTTGCCATCATGTTTATAATGACAGGATACTCTTCGATTTATTTGAATCATAGAAGATTCCAGTTTCTCTATAGAGTTATACACGGTTCTATTTGGGTGGAGAACTGTGATTTTTTGCCTCCACATTTGCCTTCCTTGGAAGGCAATTATGGGTAGACAGTTTTTTTTTTTTTAACAGCCACTAACATTTGCTTGATATTATGAAGAGCGGTGACAAATATTACCCAAACGGATAGGCGGCGACAAAGGCTGAAGGGGGAGACTAGGAGCAGCGGAGAAAGGGAGAAAGAAAATTTTGGGTGAAGGTTGTTCTTCGAAAAATAGGTGTCCAAAAATCTTCACAGGCTTGCGACATCCTTCGTTCGCGAGACATGTCTACCTGCAAACACATTAAAATTGGTCAGTTTCAATCGTAAAGAAAATATACAATATTTTACAACATAGAGGACATGAAAAAAATAATGAGACAAATATTAAGTAAATCTAACTAAAGTACATACATTTATTTGGACACATTTTAATAGTTTAATCACATTTAGTACATACATGTATTTTAGTGTTTCGGAGGCCGGTACGTTAGTACGTGCACATTAAATATCATTCACAAAATCAATATCATCTCCAGGAACGTTAACATTAAAAGGCTTGTGCTCATGATAACTGTCAGCCTCGTCGTAATTATGACCTTCACCTTCACCGACATCATAGACGTTTCTTGGTTTTGTCTTTACAGCAACATTCCAATTTGGATGTATTAGATCTTGAACATAATATACCTGCGATACTTGGGAAGGTAGTACGAACGGATCATCAGTAATTCGCACACCCGTGTGAATTAGGTTATTGAAATTTACAAGATCGAATCTATATTCGTCCTTCTTGTATCCTTTATTCGGTTGAATGTCGGCCCAATCGCACTTGAAGAGCACATACCGTGTCAAGTTGTAGTAAGTAACCTCGATTATGCGAGTTAGCTTATCGTAATAGGTGAGACCATCTTCAGTGGTCACACACACCCCACAATTTTGACTTTTCTTTTCTTTATCGACATCCACGGTGCGGTACAGCACGCCATTAATCACATACCGATTATATTCTTGGGCATCGAACATTGGGCCTTTGGCATGACTTACAAGTTTATCCCCCAATTCCATTCTACCAGTTGTGTCCAACTTATCAACCTGTGATTTGAACACCTTATTAACATAGTGATTTCATTTGACTTTTATACACTTAATTATTAAAACGAACAGGATTCTTACGTATGAGTTGTACCAGCTACAAAATTGGTCCCTGTGCTGCTTCATCAACTGTTGATGAAATGTCATTTCCATATTGTTTGTTTCCATTAGCGAATCAATGTGCATCCTATACATCAGCATAAAAAAGGATGGAGAATACTTTCTATTTCATTTATAACCGTACAATACGTATTTAATTATAGGACTCACTTTCGAAATTGTAGGAAATCGTCAGAGTTGAATAAAACATATCGGTGTGTTTGCTCAAATGTGATCATATCAAGTTTTATCCACTTGCTCGCCCCATGAGACTCATCTTGGTGTCTTGGGGGCTTATTGTGTACCGTTGGCGCGTTATCTAAATAGCGCGAACAAAACATTAATAATTCGTCCATGATGTAACCCTCTGCAATAGACCCTTCTGGTCCAGCCATATTACGAACAGTATGTTTATATCGACCAAGGCACCTACGTTAAAGACAATTATGCAACCGTCACATAATAAAATGTATATAATTAGACGTCATTCACTTAAATAATAAGTCAACGTCAATTTTAATATTACCTCTTGATGGGATACATCCACCTGTAGTGTACCGGTCCCCCCAGTTTATATTCACGAACTAAATGTATGACTACGTGCACCATAATTGTAAAAAAACCCGAAAAGAATATTTGTTCCAATTGGCACAAGATTATGGGTATCCGATTCTCTAGACGATCCAAATCTTCCACCCGCAGTGTTTTTGAACATATCTCCTTGAAAAATCCACTTAGCTCTATTAAAGGCCTCACAACCTTATCCGATAAGGTTCCTCGAAGTGTAATTGGCAGAAGTTGTTATATGACTATGTGATTGTCATGACTTTTCAAACCCCCGATAACACATTCCTTAAGCTTGACACAACGTGACACATTTGAAGAATATCCATCTAGCACTCTAACATTATGTAACACTTGCAAGAAGTTAGTATTTTCTTTTTTCGTTATTGTGAAACAAGCTGCAGGCAAATATGTTTTGTTGTTGTCCCCAGTAAATGGATGAAGTTTTGGTCTCAAGTTCATTTTACGCAAGTCTTGGCGTGCTTCGAGGTTGTCTTTGGTTTTTCCACTCATGTTCAATAGTGTGTCAAGTATGTTATCAACAACATTTTTTTCTGTGTGCATCACATCAATGTTGTGGCGTAATAACTAATCTTTCCAGTAAGGCAAATCGTATAGTACACTACGCCTCTTCCAATCAACTTCGTCCTTGGGTAGTTTCTCTCCAATCCTTGCCCGTTTTACAACAACCTCTAATTGTCTCATCATCTCATTGCCATCCAGCACTTCGGGCGCACCCTTAATTTCCTGCATACTGTCGAATGATCTCTTGTTCTTTCTCCACTGATGTTCCGTAGACAACCATCGCCTATGCCCCATATAGCATCATTTTTTACCATAAGTTAGCCACGTTGATTTCGTTGCATGCCTACAACAAAGACATGCTTTCCGTCCATGTGTACTCCAGCCCGATAAATCACCGTATGCTGGGAAGTCATTTATGGTCCACATTAAAGCCGAACGCATTGTGAATTTTTTTTTTCGAGGTTATGTCAAAAGTTTGTACCCCTACTTCCTATAGTTCCTTCAACTCACTTACAAGGGGCGCTAGGTACACATCTATATTTTGCCCTGGTGAATTCGGACCAGGGATAATCAAGCTTAACATAAAATACGGTTGTTTAATACACATCCAGTGGGGCAAATTGTAAGGTACTAACATTACCTGCCAAATACTGTGACTAGTAAACATGTTCCCAAAAGGATTAAAACCATCTGACGCTAAACCTAGCCTGACATTGTGCGGGTCTGATGCGAAGTCTGGGTAACGTGAATCAAATGCCTTCCATGCTTTTCCATCAGCCGGATGCCTCAATACACCATCTTTTGTACGGCCTTGAGCGTGCCACTTCATATGTGACGATGTATGATGTGACATAAACAACCTCTGCAGTCTTGGTATCAGAGGAAACCAACGCAACACTTTGACTGGCCTTTTTCAAACTTTTTGCTGACCCATCTTCATCAGTTACGTCATCCTTCCACCTAGACTGATTGCACGATGTACATTTGTCTAACTTTTCATTTTCCCTCCAAAACAGCATACAACCTTTACGACAAGCCGATATCTTCTTGTACCCAAGACCCAAATCTCTCATGTACTTTTTGGCCTTATATGTGTTTTTAGGCAAACTTGCATCCGAAGGTATTAACTCGTTGATAAATTCAAGCAACATAGAGAATGATGTATTGCTCCAACCACCTATACACTTAATACTATATAGACGCACAATAGCTCCCAATTTGCTATGTTTTGTATTTTCATGGAGTGGCGTATCGGCATCCTTTAGCAAATCTTTTAACTTCTTCGCCTCCTTGTTACAGTCTTCAATTTTATCGTCGACAGATTCAGACTCCGATTCGGCTTCAACTCCCACTTGAGACCCACCCGCTCCTACACAATCATCGTGCATCGCAAAAACATCATTAAGCATGTCTTGCATCCCACTAGACCCGCCATGTAGTGGAATACTAGAGACAGGAACTATATTTGGAGCTTCAGATATTGCCTCCCTATCAGCGGGAGAGACAATTGATTCTCCATGCATTATCCACTCAGTGTAACTCTCAATAATCGCGGCACCGGACGTTAAATGGGTAAATACAACTTCTTTGGACCATGTTTTGCCCAAGGAACACTTCTTACAGGGGCACACAATCAACCCGTTCCTTCTAGAATTTTCACTTGCAAATTTCACAAAAGCCATAACTCCACGAATGTACTTCCGCGAACTTTTCGGCTTTCTCGTCCAACTCTTGTCCATCTTTCTCGCTACATCACAAAAACTTTGTCAAGGCATTTGTCACTAATACCTATAAAGTTAAACTAAAGAAATTTGTTTAATTACCCAATATACAATATATGCACACCTTCTAAAATCATGTAAGCCCATGATATATTTATTGAAAACACACCTTCTATTTCTAATTTCAATTCTCAAGTACAAACAATTTAAATCATGCCCTAATCCTCATGGTTGGCCCTACGCTCCTCTATAATCCTCCCAACAAAAACATTAACTTTTTGCCACTAAAATCCTGCACCATCTCCTCACTCCATGCAAATCGAACAAACCCAAAAGAGGAAAGTGATCACTCCAATTAAACACCCTTAGCTAGAAGCTAGGGCTGTTTATAAAATATTAAAATATTAAAAAATATTAAAATCAAGTATAACAAGAAAATCCTCAAAATCTAATGACTTCACCACACAATTCCAAGCTCTTTATAAACAGAGGGAAGCCATAATAACCATTCGGTGCATCATTTAGCAAACAAAAGGAAGCCAAATCTTCATAAGAAATCTCAAAAGATTACAACCCAAAACACAAACAACTGAAAATCTTTGACATCCAACAAAAACCTAAAGCAATTTCAAATACACATCTTTCTCTATAGCCAAAGATATCAAATTACCCTAAATCCATTTCCACGAAATCGAACTACTCTTGTCATTTGGTGTCCTGATTTCACCTTTTTTTTTAAAAAAAAAAAAAATCTCAAATTGATTCCTACAATTTGGGATTTAAAATGTGATTAAAAACACTCTGAGGTTAAAAAAAAAAAATTGAATCAATCGTATTGTTACACGTGTTACTTAAACTAAAAAAAAATTATTAAAAAACCAAATATAAAATATTATATTAAAAGAAAAATCACGATGCAATCGAAATGATAGTACAAAAAAAAAATCAAAATACAATGAGGAAACATATAAAATTCACACTGATTCATCAACTTAAAAGGAAAAAAAGAAAATTGACGCAGACTCACCAAGAGAGATCGAGCAGATCACAAAGAGAGATCGAAAATCTAGTATATTGTAGAGAAAATCGGTAATCTAGGGGAGAGAGGGAGAGAGGAGAGGGAGAGAGTGGAGCTTCACACAAAGAATATTGAAAAAGTGGAGAGATAGAGAGGAGGAGAAGAAGAGAGTGAGCTTACAGGGGAGAGACGGCGCCGGCGTGGATCGAGTTGTAGGAAATCGATCGAGAGGAAGAGAGACGACGCGCCGCGTGGAGTTGTAGGGAAGATCGATCGAGAGGGAAGACAGACGACGGGAAGAGGGAGATATCGGGAGTTTTGATTTTCAGAAAAAATATTGCGAGTCTGCAGGGATGAACAAAAGGAATCCCTGACCACGTGTGATGGTCAGGTTTCCCAGACGGTTTTACTAAATCGCCTGTTATTCTCAAAACGGTTTAACTAAACCGTCTGGGAAATTATAGACGGTTTATAAAAACCATTTGTTATTCCCAGACGGTTATACAAACCGTCCAGGATTCCGGGACGGTTTTTAACAAAACCGTCTTTTTTTTTAAAAAAAAAAATTCAGACGTTTTACTAAACCGTCTGAAAATTACTGATGTTTCCAAAAAAAGTGTCTAGGAAATTTTTTTTTTTTTTTTTTTTTTTTTTTTTTTTTTTTTTTTTTTTTTTTTTTTTATAGACGGTTTTTAAACCGTCTAGGAAAAAACCGTCAATAATATGTCAATTTTTTTTTGTAGTGAATGGAAGCTATTACGGAATTTATTTGAATAGAAAATCAAAAATAAGTTTGGTTCTTTAAATTTAAAGAAAATATAATGTAAGTTTTTTTTTTTTTTTTTTTTTTTTTTGCGGAAGAGAAGTTGTTAGTACTTTTATAAGGGTTCAAATCTTTAGTATAGTTGTTTCATATGCATAAGTAATTATTGGGTTATATTAAACCCTAAGTAATTTCAATGAAATTAATGTGTGAAGAAAAAAATTTTATTTTAAATTGGGTCAGATAAATTTTGAAGAAAGTTTTCCTATAAACTGAATTAGGCGATTCTGGAGGAAAACTTTGACGTGAAGTTTGGTTTGGAAAATCTAACATTTCCACTGACATTCACATTGCCAAGCTTTTCCCTTATTGGATAGAAAAAAAAAATCAATTTTAAGTTGTTCTAAAATATATTTTATTACCGAAATTTCCGAGCAAAAAATAGAATCAAATTACAAAACAAATCAATTACCCAGAAAATACCAAATTTAGAATAAAAGTCTCATTTGAAGATATAAATCATAGGTGGAATTCTCAACCAAAAATCTCAATTTTTCCTTGATTGTTTCTCTCCTTGCATTTTGGCCATGTGAAATAAAAATCCATATATGAATTAAATTATTATTATAGTTTTAATATAGAGTTATTAAAATTTTGACTACTAATTTTATAGTAAATTATTAACATTTTATCACCAAATATAATAATTCTTTTAAGTGTGATAAATATTAAGAAAAGAAAATTTGGCATATATTAAAATTGGCATATAAATATATGCCAATTTTTCTTTTCTTAATATATATGTCAATTTTCGTTTTCCAAACAAATAAGCTAACTTTTTCCTTTTTTCTTTTTTTTGAGAAAAAAAAAATCAGTCATTATAATTTACCTAATTTGCAATAAGCTCATTGTGGTATTAAAATGAATAGAGAGCTCCATGTGGTATGCATAAATAACAAATTACTCGTTGCTATCAAATTCTGTAAAAAATTTGCCGAATTCTCTTAGTGTGTCACATCAAAGCCAATAAAATTACTGCACGTGTCACTTATAATAAAAAATAGGGTTAACCTTGAAATTGATACCTTTGGTTGTCACTGAAATCAAATTGAGACCTCAATTTCAAAAATGTTGTGATATGGCACCTAACATTAATTCTAATTCTTGACTTGGTACTTCTGCCATTGGTCTTAACGGTATGCCTAGGGGTGTACAATTGGTTGCGGTTATGATTATTGGGTAATAACCGCAACCGCAATCGGGGTTTCCGGTTATTTGTTTTTTAGCAACCGCAACCGGGACCCTCGTTGCGGTAGCTAATAACCGGTAATTGGTTTTGATGTTATGGATCACAAAAAAAAAAAAATATTTTTAATCATTTTTTATCAAAAATTTATTTTTGAAATAGGGGAGTGAAAAAAATTTGTTAATATTCAATGTGGGACAAGGTTATAGTATATATATATTTTTTTTAAATTTCTTTCTTTTCTCTTTTCTTCTTTCTTCTTCCTCTCTCTCTCATCATGCTTTGCTCCTTGCAGGGGGCTCCCTGCTCAAGCAAGGAGCTTCATGCTCCTTGCCCAGGGAGCTCTTATTGAGAGAAGAGAGAGAAAAGAATAGAAGAAGAGAAAAAAATGGAGAGAAGGAAAGAAAAAAAAGTGTCTAAAATCATAATATAAATATATATATCCAGTTTACCCGCGTTAATAACCGGTTTTCTAAAAATTAATAACTGCAAACCACAACCGGCCTAACCGATTATTCGCGTTGCAGTTATTTTTGGTTTTTTGGTTTTCGGTTTGTCCGGTTATTAAGTTATAAGCGGTTAATAACTGCCCACTTGTACACTCCTAGGCATGCCACGTGAAACACCATTATATGCCGACAAATGTCCCCTTCGTCCACATAGGTAAGCACCGTGGGCGTATCATAGGTGGTACCGATGCTTTGCATGCCACGTATAAAAATGTAAATAAAAATAATATAAAAACTTTAAAAAAATTAAAATTATATATATATATATATATCTTTGGGGGTGGCCAACTGTAACACCCCGGTCTCATATTGGAAAGAGAGAACAGCTCACATAGAGTGAGCGGTTTTATAAAGAGAGTCATGAGTGCTAAGTCTCGCATTGCCTAGTTACAAGGTGAAACTGGGCTTTACAAGTGATTCTAGAAAAACTTCAAAATTGACTAATCAGTTTGAGGTGATAGCGCAAATTGGCTAACGCTTTTACTTGAGTTGTTACAAATGGTTTCAAAACCACCTAGTAACAACAGCCGTGTGGTACTGGAGCATTTTATATGCCAAGTCCGACATTACCTAGTTACTAAGTGAAATTGGGCTTTATAAGTGATTATAAAAAAACTTCAAAATTGATTAGTCATTTTGAGGTGATAGCGTAAATGTGGTTAGCGTTTTTTTTTGAGTCGTTACATCGGCCACCCCCTTTTGCAAGTTGGGGTAGTTTCAGTTATCCCCTTTTGCAAGCTGGGGGTGGTTCGGCCACCCCCCATGGACTATAAGGGTAGATCGACCACCCACTGGCTAGCCATTAGGTTGTGGCTTGAGTCATCCCCTTTGCAAGTTGAGGGTGGCTAGCCATCTCTTCCTCTCTCTCTATATATATATATATATAATAAGTTTATAAGTTTTTTTTTTTTTTTTTTAAAAAAGGTTTTTAAAGTTTTTTTTTTTTTTACATGCGGCATACAAAGCCATCGTTACCTTCTATGATACACCACGTGACGTACTCATGTGGCTAAAGGGGACAGATGTCGGCCATATAATGATGTCTCATATGGCATGCCGTTAAGATCAATTATAGTACTTTAACAAAAGTTTTAAGTTTAACGTTATATACCACATCACAACGTTTTTGAAATTAAAGTCTCGATTTGATTTCGGTGACAACCACATGTACTAATTTTGGGGTTAATCCTAAAAAATATAAAACTTCACTAACCCCTATAAACTTCAATCACTTATGCAGTGCCCCTTCAAAGTTTAAGATTTTTCAATTTAGTGTATCGAACTTTTAATTTTTTGTAATCTCACAACTCTTTTAGTGTTGAGGTTAAATAAAACGATCAAATGATAAAATGAACCTTATACTCCTATAAGCTTTATAAAATTATAAAATTACCATTAAATCAAGACTGCCATCAACATACCGAAAGAGGCGCTGACCTTTGAGTTAGGGAAGAAGTGAGGCACACCACACCACGAGATAGCTTGATGGTGAGATAGTGCTGCATATTTGAGAGAGAGACATGTGAGGGAGAGACTGAAAGAGTGGTAGTACCACTGGTTTCAGAGGATTCGGTAGCCATGAAAAAAAAAAAAAAATTAACAGATGTCAAGAAGGCTTTGATACCATATTGAAGCTAAAATTACAATTGAATGTAAAGTTGTCTCTCACTACACAATCGGTGGAGACCTTTTCATTTATATAAACAACAATTACTGCTATACAATAAAGACAATTGCACCGCACTACTGTCAATAACAGTTGGAATTTGAAGTGAATTTGGACTCTTGCAATTGGGATGTTTTACTGCAGAAAACGTTTCTAAAACTGCTGTTACTTTATTCGCATATCTTGCTACAGTAGTAGATATTTCTGGAAGTGTAATGGACGGTGAACTCATGGGTTCTTGTGTTCTGACAAAAATACACGGGCCAGGAGTCACAAGGAAAACGTGCATTTTTTTTTTTTTGGACGATGATGCATTGGCCTGCTATCATTGAATCAAGCCGTCTAAATTGCAATGATTTTATTGACTTTAAGTGTGGAATATATATCCTATAATTTACGTGTTGATATTGAAAGGTCTCTTTTTCTTTTCTTTTTTTTTTCTTTTTCTTCTGTTCAGATATTGTGTGGGGTTGTATTCCTACAAATTTTCTGCACAATGGCAATAATTGTAATTAAGCATATTTTTTTGTTCATTGAGCGAGTAGGTTCAGAAAATCAAATCTTGGTCAACAATGTAAGAAGGACAAATAAAGTATTTCTCAAAATTCCTTTAGTTTAGTCTACTGAACTGACGTGCGGCTAAATTTCATGTAATTCTTTATTAAAATTATATTCAATTTAGATAAATGTCAATTTAATTATTAGGTTAAGTAGGTTGGAACTTGGAAGCAAATAGGAGGAAAACTTTATTCATAAAAGAATATGAATATATATACTCCCTTGAGTAATGCTATAAGTCTTTTTTGTCTCTTAAAAAATAATATAATTTTTAAAATTTTTATTAAATCAAATTACAATAATAATATATCATAAAAGCTACGTTAATTTTATAATTTTAAATATTACATTAATTTTAAAAAACACAAAAAAAAAAACATAAGAAAGATTATATTATTTTGTAGCATTACTCTACGGACTTACCATTTAATACGACTTTTATAGGATATGAAACATACAAAATTTCTTGTTAATATGTTACTGATCAAGAGCAAAACTACAGCTGTTTAAAACAAAAAACCATGGCGGTAATTAAAAAAAAAAAACCATAAAGACGTCACAATATTTCACATCTAAACAAATGAAAATACAGTTCCATACGCAATTGCAACGAGCTGGCTAAGAGTAAACGATTTATTCAGTCAAACAAAGATTAATTATTTTCCTAAGCTAGCTTGTAAAACATTTGCCGAATCATCAACGTGTTGTGCATGCGCGCCGACTATATATATTTATACATATATATATATACACGCAAAACCAAAAAATAAAAGGGAAAAGGGAAAAATTAGTCTTAGTCAACTTCCCTAGCTTGGTGTCATCATCTTCATGCACAAATTTCTTCTCATACATCACTTCTGGCCAATATAAACAACAACAATATTCTAACGGGTACTCAAAACTCTTTGGTAATATTGTCTCTATTATCACCAGGAGACGTTGACGCACTCTTGGGAGCAGAAAACGGCAACGAAGGCGGCAGAAACATCAAACTTCCCGGCGCCGGTGAATTTGTTGAATGCGTTTTGTTTAAGAAGCTCGACGCACATCCATTCCCAGTGCCAATGATTGTTGTGAGGGCGGCTGCTAAAGCAGATTGGAAACTCGGGTCCGCTGTGATTGCTTTTGTCGCAGCAGCAATCGCATAGTTTGATTGTCTTCCCATATTTTGTTGGTTCCTATCGTAGGGTATAACTTGATTGGCATAGCCCCAAGAAATTGCGTTGGGCTGATGATCAGAAGAATTACTGAAGTTGAGACTTGTGGGGGAATAATTATTATACCTTGGAGGATAGTATGAAGAGAATTTATTGAACTGATGAGATGAGGAGGAAGATGAGGTGGTTGATGTGAGGTCAAGGGTGATTGTTGGGAAAGAAGATGAAGATGAGTAAGAAGGGTTGGATAGGTAGACTTGCGCCTTTGGATTTGAATTATCTGGTAGATAAAAGTTCAAGCCATGGAGATCAGAAGCAGTGATGCTATGGTCAGGTTGGCCGGAGCTTGACGACGAGCCGGACAGAAGCATCGAAGCCGCTGCTGAAGTGGTGGAGGCCATACCGGTGGCTGACATTGGAAGCGGGTGGTTGTGTGTTCCTTCATAGGTTGTTATCAAGATGGACATGTCTTCAGCACATCTTTGCACCTGAAATTGCAAACAATTGCATATATTGGAAATGAAAAAAACAAAAGAAAGATTTAATGGCTTTAATTTGCATCCAAATAAAATTATGTTTGATTTTTTCCTAAAAAATTTGTCTTGAAATTCGTGTGTCAAACTGACAAGATACTTTATTTATTTTTCTTAAACCGTGTATTAGTTGGAATTAGCCGACATGATACTTTCTTTTATAACTTAACATAATTTTTTTTGTTTTAAAAGAAGACAAATCATACTCATAACAGATGGTGGAGCTGAGGGCCGGATTAGTACTAATTAATCAGGCAAATTATTATATATAACTCTTTGCTGGTTTTGATTAGCTTTTTTTTTTTTTTGAGAAGAAAATTGTGGGATGTCATAAAAAAGAGAGTCATAATAATAGCCCATAAGATAATTAAAAGTAGACATCATAACGGCCAAATACTAAAAAAAGTTTTCTAGAAAACACCGAAGAGGCTGGAAAAACAGGGGTAAGGAGGAAAAATCCTCCTCCCCGAGCAGCAAAAGGGTAAGTGATGATGCACTTAAAAAAAAAAAAAAGATTAAAGTTAGAAAAAAAAAAAAGTGTACGTTTAATAATGGTTTTGAAAAATATTTTTTAATTTTTTTTGAAAAAATGTTTTGGCATAATTACATAAAAGTAAGAAATCTTTTTGGCAAGATTCACGTTTAAAATTTATTTTGCCTTTTGAATTATTTGTCAATAACTTTGAAAAAAAAAATGAAAGCATTTTCAAAACTTGGAATATTTGGATAATTTTTTTTTTTGCAGATGAATGAGTAATCGTTACTCATTCATATATCCAAATTATCCAACAGAAATTTGGATAATTTCTCAGAGAGGAAACATATACTTTAAAATATAATTAATTAATTAATTATAAATACCTGTTTTCTTACGGGGCAAGAGGGTGCAACAGTACAACGATAATATGCTCGAGGGCATGGGTTTCCTTTCGCAATCTTTTGTCCATATTTCCTCCATTGACATCCATCATTCATCTGCATATAAAAAGTTCAAAAAATATGATCTGTTATTGATCTTCATCAATAATAGCTTAATTTATTTTATTTGTTTAGAATAGGCATCAAATCTATACTTACTGTTGGAGTTTCACATCGAGCCCTCACAGAAACCCTAGCTTTCTTCACAGGATTCTGCTGTGAAACCTCATCATCTCCACTTCTCGTTGTCTTCAGAGCTTTATTATTACCACCATCTTCTTCCTTGGCTTCTTCAGAATTTGTACTGTTAAAAGGGCTTGGAATATTCCGCAAAGATTCACTTAATTCTCTTGATTTAGACAAATCGAATTTGCAGTCCAGTCCAAGACTCAAGCCTTCTTTAGCCTTCTCATGATCATTAATATTAGTCTTTTCGTCCTTTTTTGTGTCACTTGGAAGTCTCCCAAGGCTAAGGGAAACAAACTGATGATCCGGTTCTTCAATTTCTTGAATATGCTTGTTTCTCCCTTCTTGTTGAATAATGTCATAGAATCGCATTTGGAGGGTTTGGTAATCCTTCACCATTCGATCTAAATCTTTCTTTAGCCTTTGATTTTCTTCTCTCACCTCGCCCATTTCTGCTCTAGCAGATTGAAGCTGATCATCCTATATATATTCACACATATGTATAATTATAAAATAATTAATTTATTATATATTCATCCCCCCTTTCCCCTTTCACACAAATGAAATGATTGAAGCTTTACTATTTGGAATTGTCTTAGGTCTAATTCCTAAGACCTATACAATTTCTTAGCGATCTCTTACAGATTAAGAAAATAATTAAAAGAACTATACAATTTCTTGAATTCTAATTAACCTGTTGCTTTTGGCTTGAAGAAGATATTATTGAGTCAGGTTCTCTCGAGGATCTTCCCATATTACTCACCGGTGGCACCTGCTGGAGCATGCATCATGTTTAGAAGGCCTTTTTTTTATTTTTTATTTTAAAAAAATGAAGTTATTGCATTTTTATGTTCATAATTATAATAGAAGAAACAAAAATTCATATGAGTTGAAAAGCCATATACTACTTAATTCTGATCAAATAGGAGTAAAAAGGTTCATTAATCCGAGGATCCATTGATGAGATGGCCGTAGATCCAATAATCATACTTGGAAATTAAATTTGATTTATTTAGAAATTAGAAGAGCTCTAGGCTATATAATAAATTGAGCTATATATAAATCATAAACCAATTAATTGAAGAAAATTAAAACCTGCTTGCTGCAGCTTAAATCCTTTTCTTTAGCTGATGATGGCTTCAAATAAATTTCATTAAACCCTAGTATTCTATGAATTAAATGCTTATTAAACCAACCATAATTTTGTAACAAAACTTTTGCCACTGAATCAAGCTATACTCTAGATAAAAGATCTTAATTAATGAATTTCCAAGAGGATCGGAGAAGAAGAAACATGAATATCATGTATATATTAAAAATATCTAAAATCAAATCCACAACAAAATTTCCAAGAAATTAACATGAAAGAAAGAAGAAGAAGAAGAAGAAATTAGCTCCACCTTGATGGCTGTCTCTTCTTCATATCTTTTCTCCTCCCTGAGCACTCCATCTCCATGACCAGATCCTAATTCCTTAGCAGCCTCCATAGCTCTCCTTATCCTTTTTGTTTTTTCTTTTTTCTTCAACCTTCTCTGGGTCTCAATTTGCTCCTCTTTATCTTATACAGACAGCATGAAGTATTTGACTCCGTTAAGAAAGAAAAAAAAAAAACAGAAAAAGAAAGGGCAAGATTTTCACACTCCAACGCGGACAAAATGTTCGCATGAGTCCCATCCAATTGGCCTTAAAGAAAGAGTTGAACTTTATATTTATTTTATTATATTTATAAAATAGAAGAATTCAACTTCAACGTCTGAGATAACATGTCAGAGAGAGAGAACGAGGGAGAGCTTTAAGCCGCAATGTTCGGACCCCACGTAACATTACTCCTGCCAAAATGCCAATATCGTTGAAGTTTCGCATATAACAAAAGTGAAAAGTCGTCACAAGGGCATTCGTTCGTGGTCAAAGTTTTGCCACCGTCGTGCTCCCACCGGTGACTGGAGTTTTTTTTCTTTTGTAGGGTTAGTACTTTAACGTGGGGTAGGGCTAGCTTCCTTGTAAGAAGATTGAGGTCAAACTAAATTACCGAATAGGAGAAGAAAAGGATTAATTAGGTCAAACATGGGCCATATATGGGTTTTGCAGTGGTTCCTCATTTGTCCATGCATTCCACTTTTAGACTTTTAGTCACGTTCAATCTCAAGGTCCATATTGGAGTGAGGATCCTGTGTGCTAACTCTAATTAGCTCTTGTTCGCTATCAACATCACAAAATCATGGGTATTAATGTTACCAAGCGCTAATACACGTACATTTTATAAATTTTGACACCTGTTAGCGTTCGATTGGAGACTTATCAGACAAGTTAAAATGCTTCAATCAAAAGTTGAAAAATAGTTGGTAGTACTCTACTATTTTCCTTCCTCAATATAATCTTTACATGCATTTTTTAATAATTCGAAAAAATTTCACAAAGGTTCTCCAATCTGAATAATTTTTTAATATTTGATTTATCTCAATTTGATCCTTCAAATTTTTAATTTGTCTCATTCAACCCCCATCCATTAAGATTTTTTGTTAAATTCTAACGGAGTGGTACAAAAATACCAAAATATCCCTCATTTTAAATTTTTTATAATTTTTTATCTAAAATACAGAGGTAATTTGAGAATTTCAATAAAATTTGATGGTAAAAACAGATGGAGGGAGTAAAGTGAAACAAATTGAAAGTATGAGAAGTCAAAGTGAAAGAAATCAAAAATTAAAGAGGTTCAAATCGCGTAGAAGTTTGGAGGATTTTTGTGAAATTAATTTTTCCTAATAAGTAAGAATCATATACTCTAAAAACATACGAGGATCGAACTATAAATTTAATTTGAGAGGGGCATATTGTATTGAAAATTTTCTTTAAGGGAACAAAATTGAAAAAAAGAAAAAGAAAAAAGAAAGAACTAAAATATTTTTTAACAAATTTAAAGCCTTTTTTTAAAAAAAAACAAAATTTGCTTTTTCTGTGAAGCAGGGTTGAAGAGGGTCATAAGAACATATATCAATTTAATACACTAAATTAGTAGAGAGAATTTCTCCCGATCCAATTTAATAGCAAACTTTATCCTTAATCATCGATTAACATACGATGCACCTTCACGTGTTTAATTATAAGACGCAATTTATGTGGTCTTGAGGCCGCTAGAGGTGATCACTTTGACGATCCTCTGAAAGAGAATAATACAATCTCTACTCAAGTGATACGACTACACGCCGAGCCCTATCATGTCAATGAGAGCGATTTGTATAGAAACACCAGCCATATATATTGCGTACAGAAATTAACGCCACCCAGAAAATATAATCTGAATATCGATTTTTTTTTTTATATATATAAAAAAAGAAAAAGAAAAAGAATAATTGTATTAGAAATTCTAGATTCATTTGTATCGTTGGTTCCCATCTTATAGTATAATTGTAATTTGAACCCCCATTGGCCTTTATTAACTAAAAGTAATAAAAAACCACGAGTTACAGTACTACTTGAGACCCGTCTAGGACTAAAAAAATTATTCACATGAATATCAAGCATTTGTGCAATAAAAGACCCACAAAAAAAATATGACAGTTTCAGTAAATTATGTTTATACGTTAGGAAGCTTACACATGTTTAATTTGTGAGATCTTTTGGTGTCAAAATGCAATTAATTTGCAACTATAGAGTTGACCTTGAATATAATTGAAACTTCACAGTTTAGTTTAAGACTAAGTCCGAATTCTAAAGTTTATTGTATAGTTACCCCAAAATTGTATATATATACCACATGTTTTACCAGAAGATCTCCAATTAATAAAGATTCTGCCTTAACTGGAGAAATTTTCAACAGGAGAGGAGCTATACTGATCAGTAAATATATATATATATATATATATGTGGTGGCAGTGACAATATAGTCACATCTTTGAGTTAGGTAGTGATAATTTTCGAGTTAAATAATAGGAAGTAAGGATGATTAAATGGCATTCAATTTAAAATGAATAAAAAAAATACAATAGAAGTCAATTGAAAAAAAGTCTTAATTTTATATAGTTTTACTAATCATGTATAAAAGTGAAAGTCATTGTTATTTTCCAATCCATGCATTCAGATCTTGACAAAGAAACTTATCGAAAGATCTCGGTTTACCATAAATTAAGAAAAAGATAAATGAAGAAAAGTAAAAAAGCCACAACAATGGGCTTTGCACAAGCTAGGATTAGTATTTGTATTTGTTAAAATATTAATTAAATAATTAAATATATCATTTTTATAAGTTTAAATTAATTTTTGGAACAAATGATAATTTAAAATGATATAAGAGTAAATGTCATGAATTTGAACATTATTTTCATCATTCACCCATAAGATATTTTATGTATTGAGTCTTACTTATAAATGAAGAGTTTTAGTCCACACATAAGAGAATGTGTTAAAATATTAATTAAATTAATTATTATTCGCCATTTTTTAACTATAAATTTAAGCTTTTAGAACAAATAGTAATTTAAGTACCATACTCAAAGCAAAAATATGGCTTGTGATAAAAAAAGAAAAAGAAAGGTTTATTCATATTAATCCTTGGCTATTGGACATATAAAGCCTTGGGGGAAAAAAAGAAAAAAAACAGGTTTCAAAATTTTAAATGACAAAGTTTTCTTTCAATCCAAAATGTAAAAATTTTAAATTGCAAGGACTACGTAATTTGTAGATCAGCTGAAGTTGCTCATAACAATGGTATAAATATAGTATGTGGTAATTAATTGGATATAAATATAAATGGAGAGGAAGAATTAATTCTACAGTATAATTAATATAATTCGTAGTATTATATTAGTTATACGGATGTGCAACCTCTCATGTATAATTAATAAAATATCACTGCAATCTCAGCACAACTAGCTAAGGAAATAAATTAAGAATGATACGTGGGCTCGAACTATAACTTCCATATATATATACAGCTCTGCCATAAATTGAAAAACTTATTGATTAACTTCTGAGCGCAAGACTTGGCATTTATTTTATCCAATCTTTATATATATATATATAAATCAGCCTGCGTACATGAAAACAAAGTCAACAAACAAAAAATAAAAACAAAATCTAATCTCACGAGTCATGAGTACGTCTACCTCAAGATCAAGTCTGTCTCCTAAAGTAGTAATCTAAATATAAAAGGATGAAACCGGAGGGGCCGCCAGCGGGGAGTGTCGTAGGTGTAGTAGTAGTTCGTATTTGCGTGTTGGATTTAAATTGTGTCGAGATATGATGAATATAAAATTATATAAGTCTCATAATTAAATATCCGACCCAGTTAATTAAAATAGTCGAACCTTGATTTTAATTTTAACCTACTAATTTCATATTGAGTTCATGATTGTGTAAAAAATTATTAGGCTTTAATTAAGGAGCATCTCCCTGGATTTGAAATTTTTCCTCATTTATTTTTGGGATGTCATGTGCTTACGGTAGGTAGATTATCATACCAAAAGTTTTGATCCTAGTGTATGTATATATGTATACATGTATGTATTTAATTACATTTGTATATACACGCATATACTCCTATATAGCATCAATTACTTTGGATCGAAGACTCATCCTCTAGTGAAAGATCTGCAGAAAAACATATGGTGTACTGTATTGGAAGAGCAGTACTGAAACTATTTTACTAGGGAGGAAAATAACATTAATGACTTTGTTAACACAATTTTCCTCTCTAATAAAATGATTTTGACTTTGTTAACACAATTTAATGGAAGCCAAACCTCACCAATTTTTTTTTTTTACGGCAACATTATTTGACTTATCGTATGAACATTTTGTCTTTATCGTATACTCTTAACATACTAGGTGCACCGCTTTCCTGTTTTACTTGGAATTGAGAAACAGTAGCAGCCTTATATTTATGGAAAGATAAGAAGAAAAATTAAGACGCTGAAAGAGTCAGCAGGTCTCCTCATATATGTACAAAATTTCCTTCAATAAACAGTGCCATGTGAGGGAGAGCTTTCAATTTTCGACGTTTTTGTCAAATTCAAAGGGGTGGAACCACTTGTGAATGCAAAACCGATAAGATATTGACTTGGTTTTATTCTTATACAGAGAACCTTTGAGATTCTATTTTACATTCGTTGGACTCTCTCTCTTTCTCTGTCTCTCTGTCTCTCTCGTATGTGGGAGTTTATAAATAGTTATACATATGTAAAAGTATTGACCTTATTGTAAAGTGCTACATACTCTCTGGATTCCAAAATATATAGAAGTTTCACAAATTGGAATTATTTATCCACTAAACGTTCATATTAGTTCTTCTAATTTATATAATATATAAAGTAAATACTTTCCATACCAAACTAGTTTTTTTTTTTTTTAATTGTTCCAACTTATATGTAGAAGTTTCAAAAATTGAAATTATTTTTCCATTTAACTTTCGTAGTACCTTAATTTAATTTTGATTAATTTTTTTTTAAATTGAAGTCACTTTTCTCTTATTAGTCTAAGAGTATTTTAAAAATATTTTTATATAACATTTTGTTTCAGCAAAATGAGTGTTATTTATGAAACTCCCACTTATTTTGGGACAGATAGGAAATTAACCGTATGTATATATATATATATACTACGTATAGTTGAATAACTATGTATATGTATGCATGACATATGGTACACGTATGCACCGGTGCAATTAACCGTATGCATCCATACATTCACCAACATACCCACATGCATAAAGGCACATTCACAAGTGTATAATTTCCACAGGAGAGACAAAGAGAGAGCTGGTAGGCAAATACATTACATTGACATCGATCGTTTAGAGTTTTATTAATTATCTGTATTAGGTCAATGCTTTGTACTTCATTCTTGCTTCTGATACATGATAAGCATTATCTTAGTCTACCATGTAGATATTTTAATATTTTGACTAGTTTATTGCTAAATGTGATCTAGAGAAAGTTCTTTTTAAAGTGTAAAGTTAATTATAAGCATTAACATTATGTTTGTTAATGTGTTTTGTGGGAGTGTTTTTTGTTTAAAAGTGTCATGATGTGAAAATGAAAATTGTTTATATATTTTTAGAAGTGTTTTTGTGTTTTGAATTATTTGTTAATGTATTTATCTTGAGAATTGAAACAAAAGATAAAAGACAAAGCACAAACAATTATGACATAACTTTAACTTCAAGAAAGATTGAGCTTAAATCACAGCCTTTTTAACCCATTTACTAGCGTATTTTTATTTTTTTTGGATAAATGAACAAATTTCATATATCAACCGAGCAAACAACAAAACAAGAAACAAACCCAAACAATCCAACACATTACAGCAAACTCAACAACAGAAGAGCAAACAACAACTAGAAAACAACTTTACAAACATCAAAAGCCAAACCTCAAAACAGCACATCAAACAAAACAACTGAATATTATCAAGAGTAGACTTAAACTACCCCTTACCCAAGACCCTAGCTCGCACATTAAAATGGATAAGTGCAGAATCTGGTTTTCAGTATAAGGAAGCCCATCATGACGAATTTCATTATAGGCTAAGTCCTCCAAAGGTGGTAGATGGTGGCTCCCAGGACTAACCTGTAGAGAGATCGAAGTAGAGAGAGTCTTCTTCATCTAATGCTGAATTCCCATAGCTAGGACTTCATCCTAGAGAACAGGAGGATTAGCAACATTGCACTTTGCCATCGTATCTTTCCATATACGTTTACTGAAACCACAATAGAAGAAAAGATGATTCATATCTTTAAGACCATTGCGGCAAAAAACACAATTTGTTTCACCTTTGAAAGTGAAGAAAACGCATTTTGAAAGTTTTTATTTTTAGCTGCCTCGAAAACATGTCACATTTTTAACATACAATACTTTCCAAGCCGTCCAATGTAAGGAACGACATAAATTCATGAATCTACACTTTTAAATAAATTGTAATGCATGAATCTACATTAGGGTTGGATTGACCTCAAAAACTTGTGCAAGCTGCTCATCCTTGACTCCAAAACCTGAAACGCATCTGTGTATATATATATATATTGAAAGCATGTCTCTCTTCATATATACATTTTAATGTTAACAATAACAAGCGCTTGTCACATAGGCACAAGATAGTGGGATGGGGGTTCTGCGTATGGTTAGGGTTTATTGGTTGAAAAATTGACCAGCTAGATTTCTCATCATTTTCATTAATATAGGAAGGGGGACAAAACTTTTTTTTAAAAAAAAAACAAAAAAAACAAAACTTTTGGGGGTGAAAAATAAATTTTACAAGGAAGATACTCAAAAAAACATATATTTTGGAGACTTTTAATTTTTGAGAGTTTCAGCCCCACCCATAAACGGGCTCTACCACAACATATATATATATAGTATATATATATATATATTATATATATATATATATATATATATTATATATAATATATATATATAATTTATAAATTTCTTACGAAAAGCTTGACATGAACAGCAAGGCTTCACAATCTCCATGAATGAAAATCTCACAAATTGAAAACAAGACAAAAAGAAAGGAAAAACAGAACTGCTGCTCACTGAATCTTGAACTAATTAATTAGTACTTTTAACAATTTTGAAAAACTCTCAATTTTTCCTAATGAAATTTTAAACAGAAAATGCTAGATTTACAACTCATTTATAATTTGTTGATCGTGCAATATATGATTAAAATGTATTAAAAATATTTTTTAATAACTGATGTGGTTCCAACTTCAAACTACATGTTGACACACGTAAGTAAATTGTAAGAGTTATAGGCAATGCCTTCTTTTGAGACACTTGCTAATTAAAGTTACTTGATATTAATTGCAACACAAACAATATATATCAGCTCAGAATTAGGTAGAGATGTTTTTTTTTAAAAAAAAGAGAGGCAAATTTATAATACTTCAATCTTACGTGGATTATAAAAGAACTCATAAAAGTTAAATTTTACATTAATTTTTTACTAAATGAGATTCGGCTTTATAATCAAGTTATAATTGAAGCACTCTAAACTTGATTAGTTATTTAAAGTGATAATACATATGTAACTAACGTTTTTTTTTTAAAAAAAAAATTGTTACATTAAATAATATTAAAGCCAAATCATTGTAATGACTATTGAAAAAATAATTAACTGACATAAAGTAGATAAATTAATTATAAAGAAGCTCATAAGTTTTTAAGTCACACGTTAAGTAGTCCTTACAAATATTCACATTTTGAAGCGCAAGTATAGCCTACTTCCACAAATTGGTCGATGTATTCAATGGGAAACATCAAGATAATTCAAATTGGTGTAATGCAATGCCGTTGGATTAAGAATAAAAATAATTAGTCCAAGTCAATGCGTACGTAGATCTTGGAATTTGGAAATGAAAGGTATCAATAACTAATGAATGTGCACCGTATCTGGATTTTTATGTTTTTTTTTTTTTTTTGGTAGAAAAGTCAATTTCAACAAGAGCTTCCCACTAGATATTGTTTTATTTCCTTTGAAGTTTAATAATTGTAAGATAATATGTGATGCGAACTCTTTTTTTTTTTTTTTCTATTCAATGTGATGCGAACTCTTAATTGTCAACGAGGGTGTCGTATTCAATTTCATCCACGTTGAAGTACTAGTAAATGTATTTCATCCACGTTTAATCCTAGATTTTTATTTTATTTGAATTTAATTTTTCAGTTTTCATTTTTAAATGATATAGTTTTTTAGCTAGTTAGAGAGAAGCCAAAAAAAGCGACAGCTGAGGGAGAAGAGATCTCTTTCCTATTTCCTCTTCCCCCTCGTTTTCTTCACATGATAAATACAGCAGGTTTTACCAACGTCCTCTTCACCATCAATAGCCAGATTTTACCTTTTTCACTATCCATGACCCCAAATCTGCTCTTTAGAAGTTTTAATTTTGATTTCTTATCCGTATTTCAAAGTACCAAGTCATCGATCGATATTGAATACTATATATATCCACAGAAAACATGGAAAATAAAAAGAAAATCGAAACACAAACTTTCCAAATATGTAATTACAGATAAATTACTAGCTTTAAATGAATTTATTGACATATTCACTAAGGAATATGTTGTATTTGGATGGTATTGATACCACCAAGGATGGATTTTGTCTCTCATACGACAAAATATAAAAGAAGTCTTTCTGAATATAATATATATATATTTTTCAATGATTGAAGAATCTCTAATATTAGAAAATCTTATACCCATGATGGGTTGAACCCTTTAGTCTGCTCCTTAAAGGAGAGGAGACTATTGTTGAACTTTAAAGCTTATTAGTCCCTTCAAAGGTAATAATAGCTTAAATGGCCTTACCAAAGATAATTTTATTGGAGGACAGAAATAGATATATGGGCTTTAATTAAACAAATTTTTACTTTTCTATTAAGATATTTTCACATAGTTTTCTTTATCATTTACATATTCTTTAAATTAAATGACAGCGAAAAGAAAAAGAAAAGATAAATTATTTAAATATTGTTTCAAACATATATATAATGTTAATGAAACTATTTTTTCTTTTTTAAATTTATGGTACAACTCTTGGTTCATTTAATATTTTATTAATTTAAGGAACAATAAGGAAATTTGTTTAAATGGATTTCTAAGAAAACACATAGAGAACCATTTTTGCTTATCTTATTATTTTAATATAAAAATGCTTTATCTTTCCTCTTTTTTTCCTCTAGCATCTATTTAAAATAGTTTTTTTCTTTCCTCTCTCTTTCCCTTAATATTTTTAATTAAATTTAAGAGATGTGTTTAGTGTCATTATCTTACACATTTATTATTCATCTTTTTTTTTAAAAAAAAAATCTATCATTGAATCTGTAGGACCTATATGTGAATTTCACAAATTCAATGGTTAATATGTACATCTCTTGTATGGATATGGATGAGAGATATACATGAGAATGAAAACAATCATTTTTCTTAATTTAAAGAGTATTTAAACAATATAGGAAAATAATAAGGAAAGTTATTGTGGAGTTTCTTTGAATAGAAAAATAAAAAGTAGTTTAATTTTTTACAATTAAAAAAAAAAATATAAAGAAAGCTTATGCTAGTACTCTTAGTAACAACAACGGTCAATATTTTGTTTTTTAGGTAAAGGAGTTAATAAGAATAAACAAATTGATTTTTCGAATAGAAAAAAAAAAACAAATTGATTTTTCTTAAGAATAAGCATAATCTTTTTGAAATAGGATTCTTTCATTTAGATTCATTTTATGTTCAAGATTTTGTTTTTGTTACATGTAATTGTATAACCGTGTGCATGGTGCCAAGTTCTTTACAATTTTAGATGATGTTGTAACATATACATAATTAGGGATTTGACTTTTGCGTTGTACAAAAAACTACAAAATATTTTTTTAACAGTCTAAATTTAATTTTACACATTTTTTAATGACAAACTTAAAATTAAATCTGAATCATTGAAAAATTACAACGCAACCAAATCTCATTATCTAGAGAGAGAGAGCAAAGCCATCAGCTAGCTATATAATTTATGGGTTCTAGCATTTACTTCAGCATTGCTCAAATTGGTGGAGATTCTCAACTTGCAAAGTATTGTCTCGTTAGAAATTGGTGGAGATTCTCAAGTTAAGTTTAAACCTCCTATAAAAATGGGCTTTACCATAGCAAAAGTTAAAAGCCCAATTTGTCGAAAAGCTGAGTGGTCAGTGACTCTGCGCCACCCTTGCCTACTATAATCTCCGCGGAGGATTTAATATCAATGAAAAATACTTGTTGTTTGACTTTTTTTTATTAATTTTATATATATAATTTTTTTTATTCAAAGAGTTTTTTTTTTTTTTAATATTTTTGAGGCTCATTTTTGTCTATATATACAAAATTAGACAAAACTAAAGAAAAAAGTTACACTACAAACAATCTTCAATATCAATTATCTAATGATGTATAATGGATCTCATCCACGTCCGCTTGATTAATGAAAAATATCATGGTCAGAGTTGAACTCCCCCAAATTTTAGCTTCTTTTTTTTTAAAAAATAATCTTTAGGAGTATAGATCAAATGGGTCTGACGATTATTCCACGATCATACACCCGTGTTCTACTTCTTTATATTTTCTAGCTAAGAACAAAAAAGATGTCTCTCAATTTTTTCTAAAAAAATGGACAAATCTTATCCGTTCATTGTTTAATTCGGTCTACAATCACAGATTATGACTTTTTGTGTAATTTTAGCAATTTTACATAAATGATAGTGCAGTCCGGTCTCTATGGGATGGGATGGGATGGGACTGCCACCACCAATTGCAGATTATGATTTCTTTTTTTTTTGTAAGTCAGATTATGATTTCATGATTGAAGATTATCACTTGATCATCAATGAGAGTATTGAGAACAAAAGGTCCTGTGCACATGGGATAACTCTCCCAGAATTCGATTCTACGGGGGCATTATTGGGATCTGATGTGGCAGCACACTCTAAAAGCAGAAGGAACCAAAATTTAGGTGATAAGGCCAGGCCCTGAACTGACTTTTTCCATGTGTTGATGAGCACACTTTCGATTTTCTAGGTAACAGGAATATGCAATCTTTGTTTGTTTGTTTTTTTTTGTTTTGAAAGGAGGAATATGCAATCTTAAAAATTTGATCGACATTATTTTATATATATATAATCAACTGATTTAAGGTTTTCTGAGGTTGAAGGGACCTTTAAATCGGGACAAGCGCAGTCCATTCAGTGAACTATCACACACCATGAATAGGTTTCTAGTCTGCAGAGGAATGAGGGACGGAGGTCCCCAGAAGGTTGTCAGCTGGTTCCGTTCTTTCAATCTCGTAAGGTATTTTAGTGTGTTTTCTGCAAAAAGATACCGTTTTTCAGTTTGTGGGTTTGTTGAAAATGATGGGCATATTGCTTGCTTTGTGTTGCTTTTGAAAATTATTTGTCATTTCAGAGTGTTGGGTTTGGTGGTTGTTGCTTTTTTTTTGCTTTATTTTTACGCGTTGTGGTGCTGTGAACTCATGGGTTCTGCATTCATTTCTATGCTTATATGTTTCAGTCAGAGATGGATATTTCTGGTCGCTCATGTGATGTGCTTATCCATTCATTTCTTTATGTTGTGCTTATCCAACAATCTGAATGCATTCTGTAGACCCATCGATTGTTTAGAAATTTACATTGAAGCTAATTCATAAGAACTTTTTTGGTGGCTGTATTTTTGCATAAGCCATCTAATTTATTATTTGAATAATATGTATGAAATCATGTTCTATTGTTAATATTGCCACGTAGAAAAATTAAATTTCATTGTCATGCCTTGTCTGAGTAGCTTCTTTTTGGATTCAAGATCGTAGACCAAAAGTTGGATGGTTAATGTTAGGGAATTTGGGCCAAAAGGCCCAAAATCCCAATCATGCAACAAGGCCCAGATCAAGAAGCCCATACCCGACAGCAGGCCTCAACACAAAAGCCAAGAAACGGTTCCGCTACTAACAGCCACAGAGGCCACGACTCCTAAAAATGAGGACCGATCAACCACGAACTCGAGAATCACGGACTAACACCACTACGTATGATCATATAGAATAGACACGATCAAGACCACGAAGTCCAAGAGCACGACCCCTGAATGTCCGAGGACCACGATACTGAAGAGAGTATAAATAAGGCTGGAAGAACCAAGGTAAGGGGTTNAGTTAAATTGAAATATGATTATGTTTGTCAAGGTGGTTATAAATTCTGCATATACTTTCTGTTTGTAAATGATTGCATTTGGAGTCAGAATGCAAGTAAATTTATCTCCTATTTTCAAGCCAATCTATTAGATAAAGCTGTCATGTGTACATACTCCTAATGAATTTCTTAGGGTAATATAGGGATCTGTACTTGATGATTCTTCCTTGGACTCTCTTGTAATATTTGAAAAGATATGCTAGTAATATGGAGGGTTTGATTGTAGAATCATGCTATTTGTGCCAAATATTTGAAGTTGATTTACATGTCACTTTGTATGTATTACTTATAATGGTTTCCCTAATAAAACTTTACCTTTTCAATTTCTCTATAGCAGATCTATTCATTCTATACCCTTTGCTACCGTAGAGGTTGAAGAAATATCAGGTTCTCAACCCGCTAAAGTTCATAACTTGGGTAGGTACTGCAACTTTAGCAGCATGTGTTACTAATAATCAGGATGTTGATTCTTGTTCTTTTTTTCTCCTTCTAATTAGGCATTTCTCCTGTATTATTCCTCTGTACCTGGGTTGCGCTTTGCGCTTTTAATAATATTTCAATTACTTACTAAAAAATAATGAGAATGGTCATTCTTTTTATACCCCTTCAAATTAAAATTAAAATGTATGAAGTATCAATCAATTATTCTCCCGTCCCACCCCCAAAGGAAAAAAGAAAGAAAGAAAAAGCTATTGCATCTACTTCTTAACCATGTTGATCCAAAGCTTATGCTAGTACTCTTAGTAACAACAACGGTCAATATTTTGTTTTTTAGGTAAAGGAGTTAATAAGAATAAACAAATTGATTTTTCGAATAGAAAAAAAAAAACAAATTGATTTTTCTTAAGAATAAGCATAATCTTTTTGAAATAGGATTCTTTCATTTAGATTCATTTTATGTTCAAGATTTTGTTTTTGTTACATGTAATTGTATAACCGTGTGCATGGTGCCAAGTTCTTTACAATTTTAGATGATGTTGTAACATATACATAATTAGGGATTTGACTTTTGTGTTGTACAAAAAACTACAAAATATTTTTATAACAGTCTAAATTTAATTTCACACATTTTTTCATGACAAACTTAAAATTAAATATGAATCATTGAAAAAATTACAACACAACCAAATCTCATTATCTAGAGAGAGAGAGCAAAGCTATTAGCTAGCTATATAATTTCTGGGTTCTGGCATTTACTTCAGCATTGCTCAAATTGGTGGAGATTCTCAACTTGCAAAGTATTATCTTGTTAGAAATTGGTGGAGATTTTCAAGTGAAGTTTAAGCCCCCTATAGAAATGGGCTTTACCGTAGCAAAAGTTAAAAGCCCAATTTGTCAAAAAATTGAGTGGTCAGTGACTCAGCGCCACCCTTGTCTACTATAATCTCCGTTGAGAATTTAATATTAATGAAAAATGCTTGTTGTTTATTTATTTTTTTACTAATTTTTTATATGTGATCTTTTTTTTTTTCAAAGAGTTTTTTTTTTTAATATTTTTGAGGCTCATTTTTGTCTATATATACAAAATTAGACAAAACTAAAGAAAAAAGTTACACTACAAACAATCTTCAATATCAATTATCTAATGATGTATAATGGATTCCATCTACGTCCGCTTGATTAGTGGAAACTATGATGGTCAGAGTTGAACTCCCCCAAATTCTAGCTTCTTTTTTTTCAAAAAAATAATCTTTCGGAGTATAGATCAAATGGGTCTGACGATTATTCCACGATCATACACCCGTGTTCTACTTCTTTATATTTTCTAGCTGAGAACAAAAAAGATGTCTCTCAATTTTTTCTAAAAAAATGGACAAATCTTATCCGTTCATTGTTTAATTCGGTCTACAATCACAGATTATGACTTTTTGTGTAATTTTAGCAATTTTACATAAAGGATACTGCAGTCCGGTCTCTATGGGATGCGATGCGATGGGATGGGATGGGATGGGATGGGACTGCCACCACCAATTGCAGATTATGATTTCATGATCGAAGATTATCACTTGATCATCAATGAGAGTATTGAGGACAAAAGGTCCTGTGCACATGGGATAACTCTCCCAGAATTCGATCCTACGGGGGCATTATTGGGATCTGATGTGGCAGCACACTCTAAAAGCTGAAAGAACCAAAATTTAGGCGATAAGGCCAGGCCCTGAACTGACTTTTTCCATGTGTTGATGAGCACGCTCTCGATTTTCTAGGTAACAGGAATATGCAATCTTTGTTTTTTTTTTTTGTTTTGAAAGGAGGAATATGCAATCTTAAAAATTTGATCGACATTATTTTATATAAATATATAATCAACTGATTTTTAAGGTTTTCTGAGGTTGAAGGGACCTTTAAATCGGGACAAGCGCAGTCCATTCAGTGAACTATCACACACCATGAATAGGTTTCTAGTCTGCAGAGGAATGAGGGACGGAGGTCCCCAGAAGGTTGTCAACTGGTTCCGTTCTTTCAATCTCGTAAGGTATTTTAGTGTGTTTTCTGCAAAAAGATACCGTTTTTCAGTTTGTGGGTTTGTTGAAAATGATGGGCATATTGCTTGCTTTGTGTTGCTTTTGAAAATTATTTGTCATTTCAGAGTGTTGGGTTTGGCTGTTTTTTTTTTTTGGCTTTATTTTTACGCGTTGTGGTGCTGTGAAGTCATGGGTTCTGCATTCATTTCTATGCTTATATGTTTCAGTCAGAGATGGATATTTCTGGTCGCTCAGCCTCATGTGATGGTTGAGGTTTATATATTGAAATCTAGAAGATCCCAAATAGTTGGTATGAGGCATTTTTAAAAGTAGCAAGGTTGGCTGTTGATAATTTCTGCAACCTCAGTGGTCTTTGTAAGTGGGTCGGGTTGGGTCTGTGCTGTTTCAGCTCTTTATGTTGTGCTTATCCAACAATCTGAATGCATTCTGTAGACCCATCGATTGTTTAGAAATTTACATTGAAGCTAATTCATAAGAACTTTTTTGGTGGCTGTATTTTTGCATAAGCCATCTAATTTATTATTTGAATATGTATGAAATCATGTTCTATTGTTAATATTGCCACGTAGAAAAATTAAATTTCATTGTCATGCCTTGTCTGAGTAGCTTCTTTTCGGATTCAAGATTGTAGACCGAAAGTTGGATGGTTAAATTGAAATATGATTATGTTTGTCAAGGTGGTTATAAATTCTGCATATACTTTCTGTTTGTAAATGATTGCATTTGGAGTCAGAATGCAAGTAAATTTATCTCCTATTTTCAAGCCAATCTATTAGATAAAGCTGTCATGTATACGTACTCCTAATGAATTTCTTAGGGTAATATAGGGATCTGTACTTGATGATTCTTCCTTGGACTCTCTTGTAATATTTGAAAAGATATGCTAGTAATATGGAGGGTTTGATTGTAGAAGCATGCTATTTGTGCCAAATATTTGAAGTTGATTTACATGTCACTTTGTATGTATTACTTATAATGGTTTCCCTAATAAAACTTTACCTTTTCAATTTCTCTATAGCAGATCTATTCATTCTATACCCTTTGCTACCGTAGAGGTTGAAGAAATATCAGGTTCTCAACCCGCTGAAGTTCATAACTTGGGTAGGTACTGCAACTTTAGCAGCATGTGTTACTAATAATCAGGATGTTGATTCTTGTTCTTTTTTCTCCTTTTAATTAGGTGTTTCTCCTGTATTATTCCTCTGTACCTGGGTTGCGCGTTGTGCTTTTAATGATATTTCAATTACTTACTAAAAAATAATGAGAATGATCATTCTTTTTATACCCCTTCAAATTAAAATTAAAATGTATGAAGTATCAATCAATTATTCTCCCGTCCCACCCCCAAAGGAAAAAAGAAAGAAAGAAAAAGCTATTGCATCTACTTCTTAACCATGTTGATCCAAAGCTTAAATTCAAGGCCACTACAATAATTGAGTTTTGTTCATCATGTCTTAGTTACTGGATTCAAGGTCGGCTCTGAACTTGTCTTCAGAATAGACCCACATGACCAAGTATTTTGAACGTAGAATGTCTCCACTTTTAGTGCAGGGTAAATGGAAAGGATCTTCAAGTTGGAATACGCTTCTGGATCCTTTAAATGGAGAGCCATTCATTAACATTGCTGAGGTAGATGAAACAGGCATTCGGGTATGTTTTTTAAATTTTAAACTTAGATCCTTGTGTTTCATCGTGTCATCTTTCCACTTTGCTTCTCTCACGAATGCAATAATTTTAAATGTTTAAATGCTTGCTTGTGTCTACCTATTTGCATCTAAATCATTTTTTTTTTCTCCACAACTTTTGAATTGCTTAGCCATTTATAGAGAGCTTGTCCAAGTGTCCGAAACATGGTCTACACAATCCCTTTAAAGAACCAGAGAGGTTTGTGTTGCTCATCCTATCTCTCTGTTTCTTTATTTCTTCTCTCTCTCTCTCTCTCTCTCCTTTTTTCTTCTTGTTGCTTATTAATTTCTATCAGAGATAGCGTCACCGAGGATATCATGATTATTAAATATCTGTTTTCTTAAAAGAGGACCTTAATCACAATGTTTCATCCAATTAAAACAACTGATGGGAAGCCATCTTTTGCAGGTATCTTTTGTTTGGAGACATATCTGCAAAGGCAGCCCACATGCTTTCCCTTCCAAAGGTAGTGTATTGTAAGCAAAAGAATAATTATTTATTTTTCTTTTTTCTTTTCCTTTGTCTTTTTTCTTTTTTCACTTATTTGAATTACTCAACTCTATTAAGATTATGCTATGTCAAATATATTAATTTTAGTTGTTTTTCTAAAGGATTGGATCATTACTATCACATTAATTTTTTATTCATATGGTTTTCAGGTTTCCGATTTCTTCACTAGGTTAATACAAAGAGTTGCTCCAAAGAGTTACCAGCAGGCTCTTGGTGAAGTTCTTGTTACACAAAAATTTCTAGAGAATTTCTCTGGTGATCAGGTACATCAAAATGAAATCATTTGAGTGTTTTAGAGGTAATGGCCTTCTTTAATGTTGATAACCAGTAACTGAAAATATTTCAATGTCTTCTCATCCTAATAGATACAATAATGATCTAATTTCTCCTATGTTATGCTGCATTTATGACCAGCTTCTGTACTGGAAGAAATACCCTAGACATAATTGTGCTTTCAAGTCTTTCTGTAATAAACTGTGCCATTTTCTTCTATAGTTTCTCTAGTAAAGTTGCTGAAGAAGTTCTTTACAATTTCTATTGACAAATTTGGTAGGTTCGTTTCCTTGCAAGGTCTTTTGGAGTACCTGGAAATCATCTCGGACAGCAAAGTCATGGTTTTCGTTGGCCTTATGGTCCTGTAAGTTGTTCCTTCTAAATATGAATGATACTAATAGAAACTATATTATGAAGACCTTCATCAATGTTTTGCAAAAATCATTTACACATGGGGCAATCAAATTATTAATAAAGGGAAAATTTGAGAAATTTACTTGATTCACAGTAGCTTGTTCACCATTGGATTGATGACAGATGAATAGTGGCAAGTGATTGGAAGAGAACAGAGGGAAAGACTCTGTTAAATGAGTCTTTACAGTATAATTAAACATGTTACTAGGATCTTTTTATGTTTATTGGAGCTCTTCATTATTTCCTTAGATCTGAGGCAATACGATGCACTCTGAACTGACTATTTGAAATGGAGACATGATGTTCTCCTGTATAGTAAGTGAATCTGATAAGAACTTCATAGTAGATACCCATTTTCTTGTGCTTTCAAGAAAAAAAAAAGTCTAATCTTTTAACTAAGCACATGCTGTACAGCAGAAATAAAAAAAAAAAAAATTAATAAAATGATGGATCTTGGATATAAAATGAGCTAAATCTCGACGAGGTAGATGCTTTCTCTGGTGGTATAGCTTTTTTCTAACTCTGCATACTATCTTGTCATCTTGATGTGGATTTGGGTTTCATTTTCTGAAATACAGTGTCTTTATGTCAAGATGGATACACAAACTGTTTCTTCATAATTTTCTATTTGAAATTTGGATGTTCTAGGGATCCTTTTTTGTCAGAATAGTAGATCATAAATAATGTATACAGTTTCTTAATAATTTGCTAATCTAAAAGACCGTCTGTGCAGGTTGCAATTATTGCTCCTTTCAATTTTCCCCTGGAGATTCCTGTACTTCAGTTGATGGGCGCACTTTATATGGGCAACAAACCCATTCTTAAAGTTGATAGCAAGGTATGCCTGTAAAAGTTGTTTTTATGTATTATGGTTGGCGTGAAGTTTCTAATTCTCTGATATCATACTAATTAGTTCAAACAAATGCTATCAATTCATTTTTGGCGATGCCCTAGTTAACATATTAGTGCGCAATTAAGGAAAGAATCATACAACTTGTTAGATAAAGAACATTTATGGACGTCTATGGGAAGGTAGAGAGATAGAGAGAGAGAGAGAGAGAGGGAATAATGATGATGAGTGAATCCAAGAGTTGGATTTTCACTAGAATTTGTGGTTTCTGAAGTTGATGGAATAATGTCCACAGTGCTTTGAAATAATTTATTTTTTATTTTTTTGTAAATTATCCTTCTGAATATTGGCATCTCTTTCTTGTGCATTCCACTATTCTATGTTGGTGATATGTTTCTTAGATGTTCTACTATGCATATTTTTAAAATAGTGACTGATAATGTTTTGTAGGTGAGCATTGTGATGGAGCAAATGATGCGATTACTTCATTATTGTGGGTTACCAGTGGATGATGTTGACTTTATAAATTCTGATGGGAAGACAATGAACAAGCTATTATTGGAGGTTGGTTTTCCTGACATGATAGATTTTCTTTTTTAATTCTTAATGTCAGAGTCTCATACTCAATTATCTACAATTGCTTGCTTCAGTGAATCTTGAGTTTTCAAGTTTTGGAACTTCTAGTGTATTCAACATGTCAATGAGGATCTTTTGAATTTTTTATTGGGGTGGGTGGAGCTCTATTGCTTCTTCTGGGCCACATGGAGTGGGGCTTTGGAAGAATATCAGGAAAGGCTAGAGTTCTTTTGTTAGCTTTACCAGATTCAAGCTGGAAGACGGGTCCAAGATCAGATTCTGGGATGATGTGTGGTGTGGTGAGTTGGCCCTCAAGGAAGCTTTCCCCGTTCTTTATGGCTTATCCGAAGATAGGGATGCTTGTGTTGCTGATCACATGGACTTCTCTAGTGGCTCCCTTCAGTGGGATGTCAGCTTTCTTCGAGCGGCGCATGATTGGGAGGTAGATGTCTTTGCTTCTTTCTACTCCTTATTGTACTCCTCCAGTAGGGGTAGGGTAGGAGAAGATAAACTTTGGTGGACTCCTTCTCACAAAGGAAAGTTTAATGTTCGTTCTTTCTACAAGGTCCTTGCTTGCAAGGATGCTATCTCTTTCTCCTGGAAAAGTATTTGACGGATTAAAGTTCCTTTGAAGGTGGCTTTTTTTGCTTGGTCGGCAGCTCAAGGGAAAATTCTTACTTTGGACAATCTCAGAAAGCGACAAGTCATTGTAGTAAACAGATGCTGCTTGTGCAAAAGGAATGGGGAGTCTGTGGACCATCTGCTCATTCATTGTGATTTTGCCCAAGCCTTATGGATTGCCATCTTTAGTCGTTTTGGGTTGTCTTGGGTTATACCCCTTCGGGTGGTCGACTTATTCGCTTGTTGGTGGATGGGCGGGCGTTCTCGAAATGCAGTTGTTTGGAAGATGGTGCCTTCTTGCCTTATGTGGTGCTTGTGGAGGGAGCGGAACGATAGAACGTTTGAGGATCAAGAAAGAACGCTCGAGGAACTCAAGTCTTTTTTCTTTTTTACCCTCTTCTCTTGGACAGCTGCTTATCTAGCTCCTTTAGCGATAAGCTTTAATGACTTCCTTGTTCTTTTCTCTTCCCCTAATGAGTCTTGACTCTTGTATACTTCCTGTGTACCAGGGCTGCGCTTTGCGCTTTTAATAAAATTTCTTCTTACTAATCAAAAAAAAAAATTTTATTATATTTTTGTAGTTTACCAATTTTTTAATTCTTTTCTTTTTATTTATTTTACCTCTCTAAGGTCCCTTTCTGTTAAAGTATTGATTAAGTGATTAAATTTACCTCTTCCTATCAACTTAAGCTTTTAGGACAAGTGATGATTTAACATGGTATCACAGCCAAAGGTCCTGAATTCGAACCTAAACTCTGTCATTTCACCCTCCATTTCAATTAAATATTTTACGTGTTGGGTCTCACCTATTAAAAGGGAGTTTGAGCTCACACGTGAGGAAAAATGTTAAAGTATTGATTAAGTAATTAAATTTACCTTTTTCTATCAGCTTAAACTTAGGATAAGTGGTGATTTAACAACCCTCCAACTTGCTTTTTAAGTTTGTTTGGATTGGTTATTGATTTGGTATGTTCATTTCTCCTGGAACATAACGCCTTCTCATTTGCTGTATTTTTTCTCAACTGTTTTACCATAAAGCCAGTGATCTGCTCATCTATAGCAGTACAAAAATGATAACACAGTCAGCATGTCAACTTATCTGCACGTTATCCTTTGCTTACCTACATGATGGTAGTGTGGTGGTGGCAACCAAGGGGCTGTAGAGTTCCTGGTTCCTTCACTGGAGGTGGAGTGGGTTTGATGATAATGTTGGTACTGAACCATATAGGGCAAAAAAAAAAAGAAAAAAAGATAAGGTGGTGTTGGTATTGATGGTAGCAATGGAAGTGGTGACATGTTGGTGCGAGGATATGCTGAATATGCTAGGTCATAGCAGCCAATAATGGTTAGTGATTGTGGTCCAAGAAATTTTTTGTTTTTGGAAAAGGTATAGTTATCACTAAATAAAATGCCTTGTGCTTATGAAAAGCAATTTCAGCATCCAATATTCTCACCTTATGATTCTTATGAGTGTGCATTACTACATGTACATTTGCTTGGATTGTATATAAAATTAAATTCCATTCTTTTGTTACTATGCAGGCAAATCCACGGATGACCCTATTTACTGGTAGCTCAAAAGTGGCAGAAAAATTGGCTGTTGACCTTAAAGGTCGAATTAAATTGGAAGATGCAGGATTTGACTGGAAAATTCTTGGGCCTGATGTTCAGGAGGTTTCTTACGAAAAATTTGAACTTTAAGTTAGGCAGTTCTCAATGTGTAAATTTATTGGTTTTGTTGATTTATGTCTTACCGGTTTTTGAGTAGCAGGAGGATTATGTTGCATGGATCTGTGACCAGGATGCTTATGCATGCAGTGGTCAGAAGTGCTCTGCACAATCAATATTATTCATGCATGAGGTTAGTTGCTTGCATTTGACACTTCCTAGGAGTGTTTATTGTCAAGACTAAGAAGATAGCCTCTAGCATTTCTACCTTGGATCATGTTTTATCTTTTATCTCATCCGCATAGATTTTCTCAGTCACAATATTGCAAATTGAGCGTTGTAATTGCTTCCAACGTGTTTCCATTCATTAATCTTGAAAATCTTATTGCTACCCTGGTGCAGAACTGGTCTAGAACTTCACTCGTATCCAAGATAAAAAATCTTGCTGAGAGAAGGAAGCTGGCAGATTTAACTATTGGCCCAGTCCTTACTGTAAGTATGGGGTGCTGCTATTTTAATTATATTGTTTTGTATGATCAACAGAATACCACTCATGGATCATCAAATTAATAGCATTCCTACTACCATCCTAGAAGAGTTAAAAAGTGACATTTTGGAATTGCAGTATTTGAACAGATAGATTTTTTAGATCGTGAAGTAGAAGTCCTTGATGAATTCAATCAAATGGGTTCCCCCTTAAAAATATGCATAATGTGTAGGGAAGCAGGGGTTATTAGATAATGGATTAAATCTCAAAAGTGGTTTGCTGAACTGGCTAAGTAGGGGCTTAGGCTTAAGTGCTGAATCCTTAAATGATTTGACCAATGTTGGCTGATTTGATCGGAACACCTAGTCAACCTAGACATCTTTGCATGCTTATGGGCCACTGAAGTATGACATTCTTAGTTGACCCATGGATCTATAGAGTTAGTTTAGTCCTTCTAGTATTATCCATTTCATCCTACACCCAAGTAAAAACTATTCAAATTTTTGTGTATCTAGCATGCTCACACTTATCTCACTGAGTAGTCTCCACTAGGATCAACGTCCATGTTTTAAAATTCAGTCAATTGCAGATTGTTAACTTTGCTTTTCTCTGTTGTTGTGGCAGTTCACAACTGCAGCCATGCTTGAACACGTGAATCAACTGCTTCAGATACCAGGTTCAAAACTACTCTTTGGGGGTGAACCTTTAAAGAACCATTCCATCCCACCCATATATGGTGCTCTAAAACCGACAGCTGTTTTTGTCCCACTTGAAGAAATTATGAAGGACAACAATTATGAGCTCGTAACAAGAGAAATTTTTGGACCATTCCAGGTAAAGAAGAGAAAGACATATTACTGACACTTTTTTTTTAAAAAAAGTGTGTATTACCAAATTTCATCGTGCACTTTTAGTTAGAATTATTTGGCGAGGGCATACTGGTATCCTGACTAAACTGTCATCATTGGCTATTCAAAATATTAGTTGTTAAAAATATCAACTTGGACGGAACTTGAGGCCCCTGGATACGAACAATTTTGGGGTGGTGTCTTGAATTGGGATTATCATATCCCTGATAGTATCAAACTCTCTTTTTTCATTTGTTCAAAGCAACTTTTGTGTGAATTTTGTTCCACAATGTAGATTGGTTTGCCATCTCCTGTTTTATTTCATATTAAATGCTTATTTAGTGTTAATGACAACAAATTAGAGGACCAAAATTTACATATGAAGTTTATATTGCTTGAATTATACCATGGTTATTTGCTGCTTGAGCCTCTTTTGAGTAAATTCTGAACGACTTACAATTGGGCACTCTTGGTGAAATCTCAAATTGCAGACAGCCGCAAAGAACCTGGCTTTTTTCAAATCCGTAGTTTGCTCTTCTTTTCTATTGCAATGCAAGTAGCACAGATTTGAATTATTAAGTTTCACAAATATATTACTAGTTGGCATACAAATTGAAAAAGATTGTGCGATTTTGAAGTAGGCAGACCTGCTTTTGTGATACATTATATTGGAATATTAATTACATAATTTTTTATTTATATATACTATCAGCTTAAGCTTTTAGGATAATTGGTGATTTAGCATATCAGAGCAAAACTCTTGAGTTTGAATCCTGTCTTCATATTAATGGTCCATCTTCGGATGATTATGATTAGTTTTTCTAAATTGTTAATGTGTGGCTTGAAGCTAAAAAGGGTCTTTATATCTTTAAAGTTATTCTAGGTGCTAAAATTTGTGGGAAAAGAAAAAAGGCTCACCAAACAATTTTGGGAAATGAGAATGCTGTTACTTTTCTGGGGTATGCCCGTTTCCATGCTTGTATATGCACATCTGCACATGTGTGCACATACCTTGAGAGATAGAGAGGGAGAGAGTTGGAAACGAAAAATTCCATCCTGTTCTTTTTTAATTTTTCATTATTTAGACAAAGGATTGAATTTTAATAGCTGGCAGCTAAATGTTGCTGTCGTCTTTGTGTTTACTCCTTGATTATTGTTGATTAAATGTTAGCTATGTTTTGTATTGCACCTAGATTATTACTGACTATAAGAGAGATCAACTCCCACTGGTATTGAATGCTCTGGAGAGGATGCACGCCCATTTAACAGCTGCTGTTGTATCAAATGATCCCCTGTTCCTCCAGGCAAGATTCTCTCTCTCTCTCTCTACTTTAGTATGTCCCAAATTTGGATTACCTTATTGTTTGTTGCGTTTGTCTTTATTAGGATGTATTTAATGTGAAGTAATAGTACTCAAAATATTATCACCAGGCAGTTTCCAGTCTCATGAAATGTTGATGCATTTAAACTTGTTTGAATCCTTGATGGCTAAGGAGCTTCACTGTTGTGGCTGGCCTAAACTTCCAACCTTTGTCCTTTGTGTTCCTTTATGTACTAACAGCTCATTGTTGTGTGTGAGCTCAACCTGTTTAATGAATATGTCATTTCCAGTTCCTTTTTTTCCTTCTGTTGGGGAAGAAGGGGCTGTTGTTTGGACATGATGACATAGTTTAACTTCTGTCTAAATGTATGGTCCCTTAATATGGGTACTCAACCTTATTTGTGTGCAGTCTTCTGGAATCCTTACAAAATGAAAAAAAAAAAAAGTGCTCCCCTAGATGATGATTTTCTAGGGGACTTGGGTTCTGCCCATGCGTTTTATTGAATTTCGATTAATTATCAGAAAAAGAGGATGATTTTCAGATTCATCATCTAAGTTTAGTGTATCTGTGTTATAAATCAATATGCAGGAAGTTATTGGAAATACAGTAAATGGAACTACTTATGCTGGATTAAGAGCAAGAACAACCGGAGCTCCTCAGAATCATTGGTTGGTAGAAAATTCATAAGTCTTTCACCATCACGAGAACATTGACATGTGCTTAAGTTTATCATAAACAATGGTGTGACAGGTTTGGACCAGCTGGAGACCCTAGGGGCGCTGGAATTGGGACCCCAGAAGCAATAAAGCTTGTTTGGTCTTGCCATAGAGAGATTATATACGATATTGGCCCCCTGCCAAGGCACTGGGACATTCCGCCATCAACCTGAGTCACACTAACGACAGAAGAAGAGACAAATATTCAACTTACAATGCCTAAAAGTGGTAGCTTATAGCTTAATTTACTCCCAAGTTACACCAGTGTCCTTCACTTTCTCGCTATTTTCTTGGGTTTTGTGATAAATTAAAGGATACTTTATGCAAAGATTCTGGTTTTGCTGTATATGGAGTACATGCATTATGCAAACATTCTGACTTCATATTACTTGTTGCTTGCAGATGTCTTGTCTGGCGTGATCGTAAAAGTCAGTTTAGGGGGTTTATAGGAAGGGCAGGCTACATGGATTTGCATGTCAAAGCCTTCAGATATTGGGAAAAAAATAAAGGAAGGGCAGCATTGTTTGAAGCATTGATAAGGTGAATCTACGACTCTGCTGGTGGCATGGAGTTTTGTGAAACCAAGGGGATGAAGGGGACCAAAGAAGAGAAGGGAACCGGTTTTTTTTTTTTCTTGTGCCTACCAAAAGCTTAAACGTTAAGACTAATTTATCTGTCCCTAACATGGTTCTCTGTTTCTACTGTCTCCTTACTCGGTGGCACTTCATGAATCTTGTTTCATTTCAAACCTCTAGTGCCACAAACTAGGAAGATCGATTGAATTACAATATTTAACGTTGTGTTTGGATGAGGATTTTGAAGTATGATCTTATTTTAAGTTATGATCGGGAATTTTCAATGTTGGTTTTCCATGGATTATCAAGACAGTATTCCAAAATTTCACTTTGAACTTGGGATTTTTAAGCATCCAAATCTGAAGTTTAAATTCCATGGAAGGTTTTTTATTGTATAAATTATGTTAATATTATCATTTTCAAAGTACTACTATTGCTCCAGTTTGCCACCATACCGTTTGCTAGAGTAGTGTTACAAGTCCGCCTAGCAGACGTATAGCGTCAGAGTCAGAACATCCTCACATTTGTGAGGATGTTCTGAAATGTGATGATGTTCTAATGCTACACGTCCGCTGTAGCTCTACTCCATTTGCTATCATTGCTCATCGTACAATTAATCATTGCTATTGACACAATCACCACTACCATTGTCGTTGTAACTATCAGCATCATCAATGTTGCAGTTGTCTTCATTGTTATTGTCATCACCATCTACTATTATTGTTGGATTAATGTCAGAAATTATATTTTTATTTTATTATTATTTTATTTTGTTAATATAGCAGTCAATTAGTCATTATTAAAAAAATAAAGAATTAAGGACAGATTGATACTATTATATTAGCATTATAAAATAGACGTAAAATAAAGGATTATCATCACTATAATATTGTACTACTGTCATTATTAAGTCATTGCAATTATTATTACCATAATCCCACGTACTTTCAGTAGTGAAAACTCTATTAGGGTTCATAATTACAAGTGACTCCACTATATATTCATCCAAACAATAAAATTTAAATTAATGGGATTGAAATGTAATCAATTTAAATTTCATTATTTTGAAAATTTATAATAATTTTATATTCTTCATTAAATTATAACATAGATTCACATATAATTTGAAAAGCATTCAAGCAACCTTATGGCAGTAATCAAGTTAATTAAAAAAAAAAAAAGTGGCAAGTTGATCATTAATAATTGTTTGAGAATCTTTTTTAAGTTTGGTTTCAATAAATTTAATTAATTGAAACTTATGTTAGAGTTATTCTAAAAGTGTGTTTAGCATAGCGATTTCGTATAAACAAATAAATTAAATCGCAAAAAATGTATTGTTTGAAAATGCATTTTTTTAAAAAAATTACGATTTGAAAGCGAAAAAAAAAATATGTATTTTCAAATCACAGATAATGAGATGCTTTGTAATAAATATATGTTTTTAAAGGTTAAACTGTGATTTTACCAAACTCTTAATCACGTTTTTAAAAATCATGTTTTCAAACTGCACATTTTAAAATCGCATTTTTTAAAGTCACAAACCCAAATAAACCCTAAGTAGGAATGGTCTAGTTCTTTTGGCATATGCTAACTTATATGATTTTTGCGATTGTTAAATGACAATGTACAAATGAATGATAATAATAATAAATCTAGTTTCATTGTTACTTGAATTGAATTCAAAAGATAAATGATGGGGTGTGACTGGGATACGTCTTAGTTCATATTTTACCAAGCATGAATAAAAAATGAGGTCAAATATCCCTTTGGTCTCAGTAGTTCGCACTTTTATCAAACAACTACCTTCATTTTAAAAAGTGACATAAGTTAAAGCGGTCATTGTGTTTTTTTCCATTTACTATTTTACTCCTTTTGTCTATACTCCGTATAAAAATCAACAGTTTGGCATGTCTAAGCCATTTAGCATCCACCACATTATCTCCCATACCACATCATTCATCAATTCTTGCTACATCAGGATATCACTTTTTTTTTATAAAAAAAAGATTAAAAGAAGTAATAAATAAATAAATAAAAAGATAGTAGTTGTGGTCGCGGGGGACCCAACCTTGGCAACCAGTCGGGGTAGGGCTTCCCCTACAACCCACCCACCTTGGGTTGGGATTTCCCTCCACCTTGAGTGGTTTATTTGGATTGGTCCCTTGTACGAGGTGGAGTTTCCCATCCTTGGCAACCATAGCCACCATAACATCATCTTTTTTTTTTTAAAAAAAAAAAGAAAAAAGAAAAAAGAAAAGAAAAGTGAAATGGTAATGTGGCAAGAATGGATGAATGACATGGTATGATGTACATGTGTTACGCGCTAATAGCTTAGAAATGGCAAGTCGTTAAATTTGAACGGAATATAGATTGAATGAGTAAAACGATAAATGAGAAAAATGTAGGAATCACTTCTTTAACTATTTAATAAAGGTGCAAATCATACCAACTAGAATAGAGATGTATACGAGCCAAACTTGAATGAGTAGTGCTTGCTCGAGCTTGCGACGAGCCCTATTTTTGTGTTCGAGCTCGGCTTGCCAAGGGGTGAACCTTGTGCGAGCTTGAGCTCGAGCTCGATGATATTGGTCGAGCCGAGCTCGAGTCCTCGAGCTCGCTCAAGTAAGATGAAAAGGCTTGCATGTTTCTAGCGACGCCCCCTCAGCGCCTTAAATCTCTCTCCAACGTGTTACCCTCCACGCCGAAACATTCTAAGGCCAAAGACGGTGACCCACATAGTGATTGAGAACGGTATCTATGCATAATGTTTTGGGAATGACCAAGAAAAGAAAATGAAAATAAGAAAGCCCGAAGAAGTGGAAAACATTCTTGATTCTTGAATGAATGAGAAAATAAAATTATATGTAACATACCTTTCCAATTCAAGCAAAGAAAAAGAAGAATAACAAATCATCATTTTAGAAAGCAAACTGTTAGGCTAGGAAGAGAAGTGGGTGCCTCAAGTTTGAAAGTTTTTCGGGTAGAGAAGAGAAGAGGTGAGGTGCGTGTGATTTTTTGGGAAGAGAAATTAGTAGTGTATTTTTTTTGTGGAAGAGAAATTAGTAGTTTCAAGGTGCTGAATGTAACCTACGTGTCCAATATCTTTCAACTTTTGTTAGCTTTTGTGTGTATCTAAGAAGGGCTTTTCAATTCTCATATCTTCTGCCAGACTTTTCAAGTCTCAAATCTTCTACAAGCTGGCATATCAAATCAAGTAAAGAAACTGAAAAATAAAAAATAAAATCTAACAAAGGAAGATAACGCTTTTAAAGGCTTAGAAAAATAAAATACAAATAAAAATAAAGTAACGCTTTTAAAGGCTTTGGATTTCTTGTGCGCTTATCAATTATCGTACTTAGTTGTTTTTGCTTTTGCTTAACAAAGGAAGGTAACTGAAATCCAAAAATAAAAAATAAAATAAAAGCAAAGGAAGGTAACTTGTCTTTGTTTATTACGTAAGTCTCTTTTGATGTTTTTTTTTTAATTTTTTTAAGTTAATCTCTTTTGATTATTTTTTTTATTTTTTTTATAAGCAATGTCTTTTGAGTTTTGATACATCAAATTTCATACTTAAAGTTAGTATGTATATAGATACTTAATAATCATACTTAACTATATTTAAGCTATAAATTATACTTAAATAATATTAATAATACTTAAGCTATAAATAATGAGTTAAGCTATAAATATTAATCAAACTTATGTGCTTGTGTGTAGTGTGAACTATTAATTAAGCTAAAAATATAAATATGATTACGTAATTATGCTTATAGCTTAATTGTTTAATATCCATAGCTTATATTGTAATTTGTAATTATGTGAACTCATACTTATAATAATGTGATTATGTGAACTCAAACTTATATCTTATTTTTCTAATTATATATTTATAAATTATGATATAACAATTTATAATCTAGATACTTAGATATTTAATCTATATACTTACATACTTAATACAGATCTAATGATCGTATTATATGATCTGGAATAAAAAAAAAAAATTTATCATTTGATCTTAAATCTTAATTCATGTGATCTAACAATTCCTAAGTAACTAATGATAGAAATTTGTAACAATAGTCAATATAAATATTAACCAACATATATTAAGTTAATAACATTAACAATGATAATTATTATATAAACATATGGTCCTATGTATTTAATTATAATATTTTTTTTTAGTCTAATGATATATTTAAATGATATGATCATATGATCTAATGAGAATATATGTATTCATATAATTATATGATCTAAATTCTAATGATAATACTTAATTAGCAATTATAATTAACACATTGATGATCTCAATCCTAATCACTTATTTTTAGATTTTTTTTGAAGTGACTTATTTGTATATTATATGAATCACATTGTCATTATATATGTCATCTATATAACTAATCATTGTATCTAAGTATGATTAGGAATACTTAGATACTTAGAATCTGAAATCATACTTAATCATTATATTAGTATGAATTTGTAAACTTATATGACATTATGTGGCTATAAATATAAAATATTAACTAACTTATATAATAACACATATTAAGTTTGTAACATTAACATTATTAATTAACTAATTTTGTTTGTTTTTAGAAGTAGTTAGTTAACTTTTTTTTTGAAAAAATAGTACTCAATCTTATTCATCAATACTGGAAAAATCTAGAGTATAAAACTCTAAGATAACAGAGCTTATTGCTCTAAACTTACAATATCACAGATACATCTAGGAATTTCTTCCATCCATACCCTATCTATGACATATGATGTCGCTTCCTTGGCTAGCTCGTGTACAGCTGAATTATTAGTCCTCTTAACATGACAAATCTGCCAGCTTCTGAAACCCTGGAGGACTGAACAAATATCAGCAATAATATGTCCATAACGGCTCTAATTGTGTCTGATGTCTTGGACCGCATTAACCACTTGTAGAGAATCCCCCTCCAAAATTAAATGTGAGATCCCCAAATCACAACTAAATTCAACAGCATGTAACGCCGCTATTGCTTCCGCCACCACAGGCTCTGAGATAAATCCAAGAGTATAACTTCTCGCCGCAATGACCATACCTTGGTAATCTCTGACAATAGCACCAACCCCCATACATTTATTAATGGAATCAATAGCTGCGCCCCAATTAACCTTGTAAACTTCTTAAGGAGGTGGGTTCCAGGACAAACTCTCAACCACCCTGATTGGAGAGGCTTCAACCCCCCCTATGGCATTAGCTAAACAATATTCTTTTAATGCATTGTTAGCCTCCTGGACAAGTATATTTGGGGGAGTAAAAATTCCACCATGCACTACTTTGTTTCTTCTAAACCAGATACTCCGGGCCATCACAGCAAAAAATGCCAATTCCGTCTCCGACAACTTCTCAATCAACCCCTCAACCAATTCGAAACAAGAATCTCCCCTTGTAGAACATTTTTGCAAATTCTTCGAGCAAGCCCCCCACACATCATTGGATGTAGGACATTCCCACAAGATATGCATGGTACTTTCACAATCCAAAGTACACAAAATGCAATAGGGATCTTTAACAATACCTTTTTTCCCCAGGTTGACCTTAGTTGGAAGAAGATCGTTACAAGCCCGCCATAGGAACATTTTGACAGAGTTTGGTACTTTTAGACTCCAAATGGTTTTCCAAGTTCTAGGACAGGCGGGTGCTGTAGAGCTTTCAACTCGGAGTCTCTCTTGATTCTCTTTTTCCAAATGGTATGCACTTCGTACTGTAAATTCCCCTGATGTTGCATATAATTTCTACCTCTTCATGATTGAAAATCGCTGTAATCAAGGGCTTATTCCACCATCTCGTATCAGGGTCAATAATTTCCATAACTCTGGCATCATCTGATAGTATCCTCTTTTGTGAGTGAATAGAATAAGTTATGGGATGGGCACCCATCTATCTTTCCAAATATTAGCTGTCTTTCCATCCCCAATCCTCCAAATGAGCCCCTCCGATAAGAAATCCCAAGAGGACAAAATACTACACCATGCATAGGACGGCCTTTTACACAATGCCATTTCCATCAACTTGGTCCGAGGAAAATATTTGGCCTTCAATATTCGGGTTGCTAAGCTGTTCGGATTTTGGAGAAGACGCCAACATTGTTTTGCCAAGAGAGCTTTATTGAAACAAATTAGATCTCGAAAACCCCAATCCGCCCTTCGACTTTGAGAACCCCATTTTGTCCCAGCTCATCCAATGAATTTTGGAACCATTTTCCTTGTGACCCCACCAGAATTTCTGCATCATGGAATTAATGTCTTGGCATAGGACCTTTGGTAGGGAGAAGATACTCATGCTATATGTAGGAATATCTTGAATCACTGCTAAGATCTCTTTACCAGCTTGGGAAAGAAATTTTGTTTTCCAATCATTCAATCTTTTCCATACTCTGTCCTTGATGCTTTGGAGCTCCCGAACTCTAGATTTACCCACAAGGGCCGGTAGCCCCAGATATTTGTCAAAATGCTGGGTGGCTGGAATACCTGATAGTCGAATAATTAGTTCCTTAGCCTCCTGATTGGTATTTTTGCTAAAAAAGACTGCTGTTTTTTCTTTATTCAATTTTTGTCCGGAAGCTTGTTCATAGCGGTCTAAAATTCGAGACAGTCTGTGCCACTCCAGAGAATTAGCCTTACAAAAAAGAAGATTATCATCTGCAAAAAATAAATGATTAAGCCGTGGACCATGTTTGGAAGTCGAAATAACAGATAAATACCCTGATCTCTCCGCTTTAAGAAGCATGCCACTAAGCGCCTCTACACACAGGATAAATAAATAAGGGGATATGGGATCCCCTTGTCTGATGCCTCGAGTAGGAATGATTTGCCCCCCCCCCCCCCGGTTGACCATTAACAAGGACCGAATAAGTGACGGATCTGATACAAGTCATAATTAATTTAATCCATTTTGGATCAAAACCCAGCTTTCTCATTACTGCCTCCAAAAAATCCCACTCTAAACGATCATAAGCTTTGCTCATACCAAGCTTCAGCGCCATGAAACCCATCTTCCCCCACAACCGTGAATGCATTGAATGGAGTGTTTCATATGCTGCCAGTATGTTATCAGAGATCAAACGCCCAGGTATGAACGCATTTTGGTTAGGAGAAATAATATGTGGAAGAACCAACTTCAGCCTGTTTGCCAACATTTTGGAGATAATTTTATAAATAACATTACACAGGCTAATTGGTCTAAACTTGGTCACCGAAGTAGGATTTTTGATCTTTGGGATAAGAGCAATATAAGTAGCATTGATTGCACCAACTAGATACACCAGTCTAAAAAATTGAGTATTGAGTACATACCTCACCTCTCCAATAATAAGCCAATTATCCTGGAAAAAATGCAGAAAGCCATCCGCCCAGGAGCTTGAGATGGGCCATCTGATATAAGAGCGCGACTGCTGTCCTCGCCGTGTAAATTCTTAATTAATATTCATCTCATACTCGTTAAAACATTACTATGTTAATTATATATGTTCTAAAGTTCAACCTAAACTAATTACATTGCATACCATTTGATGTAATACCTTAATGTAAATTATTGGCTATAATTTACTTATAGACTTTAATAGCTTAATTTGTATATATATAGTTTATGATCTATATAAAGTCAATCTTATTATAATTATTAAATATCATATAATAATAGTAGATATATATATTTTAATGAATCATTTTTATCCCAAGTATATATGATAATGCTTAATCATATGATCATATAATATAAATATGATCATGTGATCTAAAATATGAATAATTGTGAACTAATTATATAAATACTTAGATTGTGAATATAAAAAAACACATTATTGATTTCAATGCTAACATATTTGATGTTACATACTAGTCAGGGAGCATAGTAACTTGACCTCTCTTATATATTTTACACACTACATAGAAAATAAAACATATACATATTATATAATGACTAACTTCAAACTATTTATAATTTTATGTAACTTATGTTAATTAAGTTGTTTATTAATTTAATAATACTAAGTTATTATATATTAATTGAATATATATTACTATATATATATATATATATATATATATATATATTAAACTAACATATATGATTACATGCTATTATATTAATGATACTGTGTTAGTTAACTAACATTAATATATTAGTTTCTCTAAAAAAAAACATTAATGTATTAATTAATAGTTATAATAACATATATAAGTTTGTAACATTAACAATATTAGTTAGTATATATGTTTAAACTAATTAATATGCTATTATTTATTGTGAACATATAGTAATAGTATACATCACTACATGTATATTTTATAGTATACATTTTATTAAGTATATAGACACTTATTTATTTTATTAGTATAATTTGTATACTTATGTGACAATTGACTTAATGTAATTTATGTGGTTATAATTTATACTTATAACTTAATTTGTAATATTAATATATCGGAATTAAAAAACTTATCATGTGACTTGTGAGATTTTCCTAATTCCTAAATATCTAATGATAATACTTAAATCATATACTATAAATCATATACATATGTATAAATTATAATGACTATATGATTATATGGCGCAATGTTAGATTATTATATAATCATATGGTCCTATTATGTTATATGAAATATATGATTAAGTATTTGAATTGTCATTAGATCATATGAATTATATGATTAAGTATTGATATTATTCTTTGTACTATTCAATATATACATAACCAATTAATTATTAATACTTAATATATTTTGACTATTGTTACTTAATAAATAATATACTATGTAACCCATTTTTATTAACATATATACATATATAATATATATTATATGATATATTAATAAATATAACGAGTCGAGCCTTATACGAACTTGTTCATGAACATTAATTGAATTGAGCTGAGTTTATATAAGTATGTATTATTTAATAATCAAGTCTAGTTTCGTGTTCACGAAAGACTCATTTAATAACTGAGTCGAGTAGCTCTATTCGTTTACACTCCTAAACTAGAGGGATATTTAATCCTAAAAAGAATCATTTAGAGGATTTTTTTTTTCCTCCTTTTATCTATTTAGATAAACCGTGTATACTTAAGGTTATGAAAAAAAAAAAAAAAAAAAAAAAAAAACCGATATAATAACCAAAGAAGGAGATCCGGCTAAACTTATAGGGCCCAAAACTAGTCATGGTTCATTCCACCCACTCTTGTTGAGTTTAGCTTCTATAAGAATATGATGTAAATCAGATCCTTTATATACCCAATCAAAATAGACCACGTCATTATGGAAAACCAAAACACGTTGAGACGAAAACACCCGATACTAGGTTTTTTCTCTTAAGAGAAACCACATCTTAAACCCACCGTTTCCGTTACTCTACCCCCACGCAACGCCACGACTGTCGAAGCCCCCTCGCTCAAAAGACGCAACACCCATGAAGACCCCCCAATCCTGAAAGTGTTTCAGGGCACAACACTTGGAAAGAGCATACAACCATTCCGATTATGAGCTTGTCCGGTGCTTGCGGCTCATTCACTGTCTATACAAGTTTTTACAGTATTACAAAAAGGAAAACAATAAAGCAGGCAAGCACAAAGTCTTTTCTTTTTCTTAAATTCTTGTCTTTAAATTATCTTGCAAGTTACTAGAATCTGTAGAATGAGATGTTCATTCTACATGGTGCTTTTCTGTGTATATGCTATGATTTCGAGCTCTTCTTTTAGTTATTTTCTTTTAGGTGTGTATTGGCTTAGACTGATGCTGCTTGAGCCAAAAACATTTTCTATACCTTCTTTATGGTTGCTGAGAAGAATTATGGAAAGGATAGGATAGTAGGTATTCGAAAATTCTATGACACTATGAATAGTTGTATCTTATTCAGATTTGTAGGTTTTCGGTTGTTTAATATTTACTGCTACAATGATTCAAGGTGTGCCTGTGTCTGTATGTGTCTGTTTTTGGGCAATCCAATGTACCAGAAACTTTGCACCCTACAATAACAACCACTCACTTTAGCTTAGAACACCAAAATGAAGGTTCATGTTCACACCAAATCGTCTATGTTTTCTTTAGATAAACCATATCTCATAAGCAATCAACTAAACCCCTATTCAAGAAAAACGACGCCCACGCTGAACAACAACTCCCTTCCTCGATTGACTATACCAGAAGCCCATTAAAGAGACACAATGTGTTACATACTAAAGGTGGGGGCAAAGGATAAGAACAAAGAGTTCCACCGACAAATAAACACAAGTAGCTGTGTGTCTTTGTTATTTAGTTATTATGTGTATTTGTTATTTAGTAATTATCTATCTATTGGAGTCTATCGTGCTATTCAATATACATATAACTAATTAATTATTGGTACTTAATATATTTTTATTATTGTTACTTAATAAATAATATATTATATAACCTATTTTTATTAGCATATATATATATATATATATTAGTAAATATATACGAGTTGAGCTTTATACGAACTTATTCATGAACATTAATCGAGTCGAGCCGAGTTTATATGAGTATATATCGTCTAATAATCGAGCCTAATTTCGTGTACATGAATGGCTCGTTTAATAACCAAGTCAAGCTTGGTCGAGCAGATCTCAAGTATGTTTACGAGTAGCTCTGTTTGTTTACACCCCTAAACTAGAGAGATATTTAATCCTAAAAAGAATCATTTAGAGGACCTTTTTTTTTTCTCCTTTTATCTTTTTAGATAAACTGTGTATAATTAAGGTTATGAAAACAAAACACATTTTTTTGTAAAGAAAAGGAAAAAAACGATAGAATACCAAAGAAGGAGATGGACTAAACTTATAGGCCCAAATCTAGTCATGGATCCATTTCAACCCACTCTTGTTGAGTTTAGCTTATATAAGAATCTGGTTTACACCAAATCCTTTACATACCCAATCGAAATAGACCACGTCATCATGAAAAATCAAAACACGTTGAGACAAAAACACCCAATACCAGGTTTTTACCCATCAACCTAAACCCACAGTCTTTGTTACTCCGCCCCCACACAACGCCACGACCGCCGAAGCCCCCGTTTAAGAAGATGCAACACCCACGAAACCCCCCCAAGTCCTGAAGGATGTGTTTAGGGCACAACACTTGGAGAGAGCGCACAACCATTCCGATTATGAGCTTGTCCAGTGCTTACGGCTCATTCACTGTCTATACAGGTTTTTACAATATTACAAAAAGGAAAACAATAAAGCAGGCAAATACAAAGTCTTTTATTTTTCTTAAATTCTTATCTTTAAATTATCCAAAAAGTTATTAGGATCTTTAGAATGAGATGTTCATTCTACATGGTGCTTTTCTGTGTATGTGCTATGATTTCGAGCTCTTTTTTTAGTTATTTTCTTTTGGGTGTGTATTGGGTTAGACTGATGCTGCTTGAGCCAAAAACATTTTCTTTACACTCTTTACGGTTACTGAGAAGAATTATGGAAAGTATAGGATAATGGATATTCGAAAATTCTATGACTCTATGAATAGTTTTTTCTTATTCAGATTTGTGGGTTTTCGATTGTTTAATATTTACTGCTACAATAATTCGGGGTGTGCATGTGTCTGTTTTTGGACAATCCAATGTACTAGAAACTTTACACCCTCCAATAACAACCACCCACTTCAGCTTAGAACACCAAAACGAAGGTTCACGTCTACACCAAATTGTCTCTATTTTCTTTAAAGAAATCCTATCTCATAAGGAATCAATAAAAGCCTCATTCAAGAGAAACGACGCCCACGCTTAACAACAACTCCCTTCCTTGATTGACTATACCTGAAGCCCATTAAAGAAATACAATGTGTTACGTACTAGAGGTGGGGGCAAAGGATGAGAACAAAGAGTCCCACCGACAGAGAAACACAAGTAGTTGTGTATCTTTGTTATTTAGTAATTATCTATCTATTGAAGTCTACGTACTATTCAATATACATATAACCAATTAATTATTGGTACTTAATATATTTTGATTATTTTTACTTAATAAATAATATACTATATAACTTATTTTTATTAACATATATACATAAAGTAATATATATGTATATATTAATAAATATATACGAGTCGAGCCCAAACAGACGAGTTGAATCTTATGCGAACTTGTTCACGAACATTAATCGAATCGAGTCGAGTTTATATGAGTATGTATCGTTTAATAATCGAGCTTAGTTTCGTGTTCACGAATGACTCATTTAATAACCGAGTCGAGCTTGGTCGAACCGATCCCGAATATGTTCACAATTATATGAGTATGTATCGTTTAATAATCGAGCTTAGTTTCGTATTCACGAATGGCTCATTTAATAATCGAGTCGAGCTTGGTCGAACCGATCCCGAATATGTTCACAAGTAGCTCTGTTCGTTTACACCCTTAAACTAAAGAGATATTTAATCCTAAAAAGAATTATTTAGAGGACATTTTTTTTCTCCTTTTATCTTTTTAGATAAACCATGTATAATTAAGGTTATGAAGACAAAACACATTTTTTTGTAAAGAAAAAGACAAAAACGATAGAATACCAAAGAAGGAGAAGTGCGAAACTTATAGGCCAAAAACTAGTCATGGATCCATTCCAACCCATTCTTGTTAAGTTTAGCTTCTATAAAGATCTAGTGTAAACCAAATCCTTTACATACCCAATCAAAATAGACCACGTGATCATGGAAAACCAAGACACGTTGAGACGAAAACACTCGATACCAGGTTTTTTTCTCTTAAGAGAAACCAAATCTTAAACCCATCAACCTAAACCCACTGTCTCCGTTACTCCGCCCCCACGCAACGCCACGACCGTCGAAGCCCCTTGTTCGAGAGACGCAACACCCATGAAGACCCCCAATCTTGAAAGTGTTTTGGGGCACAACACTTGGAGAGAGCACACAACCATTCCGATTATGAGCTCGTCCGGTGCTTGCGGGTCATTCACTGTCTATACGAGTTTTTACAATATTACAAAAAGTAAAACAATAAAGCAGGCAAGCACAAAGTCTTTTCTTTTTCTTAAATTCTTATCTTTAAATTATCCTGCAAGTTAATAGGATATATAGAATGAGATGTTCATTCTACATGATGCTTTTCTGTGTATGTGCTATGATTTCGAGCTCTTCTTTTAGTTATTTCCTTTTGGGTGTGTATTAGGTTAGACTGATGCTGCTTGAGCCAAAAACATTTTTTTTACCCTCTTTATAGTTGCTGAGAAGAATTATGAAAAATATAAGATAGTGAGTATTCGAAATTTCTATAACTCTATGAATAGTTGTATCTTATTCAGATTTGTGGGTTTTTAGTTGTTTAATATTTACTACTACAATGATTCGGGGTGTGCCTATGTCTGTATGGGTATGTTTTTAGGCAATCCAATGTACTAGAAACTTTACACCATCCAATAATAACCACTCACCTTAGCTTAGAATACCAAAACAAAGGTTTATGTCCACACCAGATCGTCATTGTTTTCTTTAGAGAAACCATATCTCCTAAGCAATCAACTAAAGTCCCATTCAAGAAAAATGACGTCTACTCTGAACAACAACTTCCTTCCTCGATTGACTATATCAGAAGCTCATTAAAGATACACAATGTGTTACATACTAGAGGTGGGGGCAAAGGATGAGAACAAAGAGTCCCACCAACAAATAAATACAAGCAGCCGTGTGTCTTTGTTATTTAGTAATTATCTATCTATTGGAGTCTATCGTTAGTAGAGAAAAAATGATATGGTTTATCCTTAAGTATTAAGAGTAGTATTAGAAGTTTGTATGAAATTAGAAGATGTCATTCGTATTTCTAAGAGTTGTCTTTCAATTATGTTTCTATATGGTCTTGTAAATCTATATAACCAGTTACTTGATTAATGAAAGCATAAAAGAAGTTAATTCTTAACTCTAGTAATTGTTTTAAGAGGTTTAGGGTTTCTTGAACTACCCTAAATTATGGAGGCCTAGGATTCCTCGAATTATCCTACCAAAATCTAGTTTTATAGCTAACTATCCATCTCACGTTACGTAGGCACGTAACATTTGGTATCAGAGCTAAACACCACATTGCTACCATCATGGATGACCTTCATTTGAAAAGTTTAGAGAAGCAATTGAGATCCGTGAGTTTTGTTCAAACAAGAAATGATTAAGCAACTTCGTGTGGGTCAAGAAAGGATGCTAAAGAAAATGGATGAGATGTTTGATGCCATGAACATTGTTTAAAGATATGCTTTTAGGCAATGGATATCATGGTGACCATTATCCCGGAACACCACAAACACCCACAACCACAGACAATAGCCGCCACCTCAAATTACATGACCCAATGCACCACGTTGACACTGCATCACCACACCCAATCACACTCCACAACATTGAAGCCCCACCAACAAAGAACAAATTGCACATTGAAGCCCCACAACCATTGCTCAACCTGCGTCACCACCACCATAGCGAGGTCCAACCACCATGTTTGCCCAAGTCTTCATGTGATGCCACACCGATGGAGAAGCAGTGATCTACACCATCAACCACCCAAAGTCAAATCCAGTCGCCTAAACTCCACCATATACCGTTGTTTGCGTAGAAGTCGCCCATTGAAAAGGAAAATAAGCCACCTGATAGACGGTCGCCACGAAAACGTTTGAAATACCGACAACACATTGTGGCTCATTGAACTCATCCCAAACTTGCTCCTTGTTTTTTTGGTCCATTTCCTATTTTGGACAAAATAGGCACGGTGGCTTCTCGGCTGGAGCGCCCTATGGAGGCCAAAATCCATACATGTTTCATGTTTTGGTCCAGATTTTTCTATCTTACACATGTTACCAAAGATTGAGGAAGTCAACACTTTGGTGCCCCAAGCTATACTGGACAGACGTATACATCATGGCCAAAATGAACTGCTTATCCATTGGCATGATCACTCTCCTACAGATGTAACGTGGAGTCACACAATTTTTTACTTCATCTCTTCATCTCGTGGTTCACCGTCCACATCACCAGCATGAATTTTTAGGACCTTGAGGACAAGGTCCATTTTAAAGGGGAAGAGTGTAACGTACTAGAGGTGGGGGCAAATGATGATATCAAAGAGTCCCACCGACAAATAAACACAAGCAGCCATATGCCTTTGTTATTTAGTTATTATGTGTGTTTGTTATTTAGTAATTATCTATTTATTGGAGTTTATCGTTAGTAGAAAAAAAAAATGATATGGTTTATCCTTAAGTGTTAGAATAGTATTAGAAGTTTGTATGGGCTTAGGAGATGTCATACGTATCTCTAAGAGTTGTCATTCAATTGTGTTTCTATTTGGTCTTGTAAGTTTATATAACCAGTTGCTTGATTAATAAAAGCATAAAAGAAGTTAATTATCAACTCCAATAGTTGTTTTGGAGGGTTTAGAGTTTCTGGAACTACCCTAATTGTGGAAGTCTAGGATTCCTTGAATTATCCTACCAAAATCTAGCTTTATTGCTAATTATTCATCCTACGATACGTCGGTACGTAACAAATGATTCAAACCTTAAGTAAAACTCATCCTTTAAAACCGGCTTACAAGTTGAGGGTGCACGAGAGCTTGTGGGACACTAGGATCGTAACATACTACCACACTCCGCAGCTGACGTCCACGGCGGGCCAACTCTATTGACACTGACCCGATGGTAGCCCTATCTCTTTTGGCGGCTCCACTCACCTATTAGTATTTTAATCTAGCCTATAGGTCGCCATTTCTATGACTCATACCTATAGTGTGGTGTTTGGCTCTTATACCAAACATTACACGCCTACGTAACGTGAGATGGATACTTATTAATAAAGCTAGATTTTGGTAGGATAATTCAAGGAACCCTAGGCCTCCATAATTTAGGATAGTTCGAGGAACCCTAAACCTCCCAAAACAACTACTGGAATTGATAATTAACTTCTTTTATGCTTTCATTAATCAAGCAACTGGTTATATAGACTTACAAGACCAAATAAAAATATAATTGAAAGACAACTCTTAAAGATACGTATGACATCTCTTAAGCTTATACAAACTTATAATACTACTCTAACACTTAAGGATAAACCATATCATTTTTTTCCTATTAACGATAGACTCCAATAGATAGATAATTACTAAATAACAAAGACACATAATAATTAAATAACAAAGACACACGGATGCTTGTGTTTATTTGTTGGTGAGACTCTTTTTTCTCATCCTTTGCCCCCACCTCTGATACGTAACACAATGCCACCACCGAACCACCACTGCCAAGGGTTAAACTTCCTTTGGGTTTAGATCAACACTTTCACCCACTCTGGCAAAAGGATTTTAGGTAATCCAAGCTAAATAGTCTCTTATTTTTCTCCCTTTTTAGAATAGAAACTGTTGTTCTTATCTCGCTTCAAATATATTATGTTTTTTTGTCTTTTTTTTTTTTAATAAAATTTTATGTGCATCATATCGGATATTATATATACGGATTTTGTTGTATCAAAATTTTGAAACTTTTCCTCAGGTTAGCGATTGGGTATTGCTAGGTTTTAGGGCTGTAAATAAACCAATCCGTTCGCGAGCTTGTTCGGTTAAACCCGACCCGAGCTCGAGCTCGTTACTATAGAAGCTCATCCGATTAGTAATTGATACATATCCGACTCGTTCAATTAAGCTCGATAAGGACTCACAAACCCAATCCGTTTAAGACTCAACCGAACCAACTCTTCCAACTCGTTTAGGGCTCACAAGCCTAGGTCATTTAAGGCTCAAATAAACTAACTCGCTTGGCTCGTTTAAGGTTTACGAGCTCAGTCAATTTATGATCATATAATAATAATATTATGTGATCACAAATCATTAAATAAGTTATATGACATGCTAAGTATATGATGAGCTCACAAATCATGCTAAATTGCTAAGTATATAATGATCATAAATTATTATATGATCACAAATAATGCTAAGTATATAATGATCAATTGATCATAAAATACTTTGCATGAGTTGTGATCTCACCTAAGTATTATCAATTATTATTAGATACTTTATCATACTTATTACTTATGAGTTATGAGTTAGGACTTAAGATAATTATGAATTATTAATTTATGATACATAATTATCATACCTCTTGTTTGTTATGGACAATCTCATATCATTGTAAATTTGTAATTATTAAAAAGTGTAATTCATATAACATTGATCATATGATGTAAGTTATTTAACATTGTACTTATGTCATATAAATTATATAATTATATAAACACTAGATCAAATGATAATAGAAATATGATAAAACTTTGTTAGGTTTAATCATTATAATTTATATCATTGATTCATTATCATTAGATACTTATCATTATTATTGTTGAGATAGTTTTCAACTCCGGCTGCACGGTAACCTGAGAACAGAGAAAACGTTAGACACAAGAGCTTGCCGGGGGTTGCCGGTGGGGGATAGCTCCGATGACTAAGTCAGTTCTTTATCTTGGAGAGAAAGACTTAGAATAATTCTTTGTTTAAATGTACGTACCTTGCACCGAACCTAAACCCGCTCCTTATATAGTGGTGGGTTCCCCGAGACTCATCAATGAACTTCTGTTGTGGGGCCCTATGGCCCTTATTGTCTTCTATGCCCATAAGGTCTATTAATTATACTTCCACGTGTCACTCGAAAGCAGGTCCACATCCTGTTATCCCTTGTCCGCTTGTCACATCAATCATATCGTGTGGGGCAGGTATGCCTCGAGAACACGCGGGAACAGCAATCAAGGTCGGCTATCATAAATGTTAGCCATAAATGGGCCTTGTCCTGTCTTCATCAAGAATCATTACGTCCTTCTGTTGGAGCCGAACCTTGGATGCCGAAGTGAGGGTCTGCGCGTTTACCGACCTTATCGATAGGTTCGGCAAACATGGGTGTGCAGGTTCGGTTTCCTGGTTGATGGGCCTTTTCAAGGAGGGGGGGAACATGGGCCGCCCTGAATATGCAGGCCCAATCCCCAACAGTTACCCCAAAAAATTTTCACGCCGTGTGGTGAGAAAGGCGGGAAAATTTTATCATACCTTGGAGATGAATCGTCGCCTGCAGAGATGTTGGATGACGTGTTACCCGAGGCGCCATTACACGCGTCTTGATATCGTCCACATCCTTTTTGGAGGTATCCGGTTATGCCGCGTGTATATAGGTTTCGAGGAGGATTTCCTCTTATCTTTGTCGCAAAGGATCCCTAGCCGTCACGGTTAATTCTTCAAAGATTTTTCACAGTAGCTAACCGCCTACGCCTTTCGCTTTCAACTCAGTGTTTTCTGTCAATCGCGATGCCTAAGAGACCTTCGAAATCATCAAAGCCTTCAAGACCCCCAAAGTCTTCTAAGGCGGATGCTTTGGGGCCCCTTGAAAGCTGGCGGAGCTCCTTAAGACCGAAGGACGCCGAGCGGTTGAGAAAAACTTATGAGATTCCCGACAAAGTGAGGATCCGGATTTCGGGACTCAATGACAGTATTTTCGGAAATACTTCAGAGCACGAAGTGTGCATCTACGAAAAAGCCCTTATGGCCGGACTCAGGCTTCCGTTTTCTCAGGTGGCCCGCGAAATGTTGCACATCTTAGAGATGGCGCCAACGGAGCTGAAGGCCGGCGCCTGGCGGCATGTGGTGGCCTGCAGCGTGGAATGACCGATGGTCTTGGGAGACGGCCAGCAACTGACCGCCCCGGAGTTTTTAAACTTATTCAGTCCGGTGAAGTATGGTTACACATGGACCTTGCAGGGCCGGGAGCGGAAGTTCTTTTCTGCTCCAACCACATGGCAGAGCAACCCTCGTTTCGAGACATCTTTCTTTTTCGTCTCTGGCTTAGGATGGGAGCTTCCTCCCATTTTATGGGATCGCCCGCCGGAGGCTCGGGTTCCTCGCCACTGGGGAGACTCGAAATCGAAACGGGGGTTTCAGAAGCCAAAGTTGACGGCCGCCCAGCAGGACAGAGTTGACCGGATGGTGGCCTGGTCCACGGTGAGCGTGGATGCGGAGGGAGAAGATTCGAACTTGGGGTTTCTGCTTCGCCCAGCCAATTTGCAGAAGTACTTGGGCTTCTCTGTGCACAGGTGCGGCGGAATGGCCCATATTCCAGACATACTCTTCCCTTCGAAGAAGAAAGGGAAAACGGAGGGCACGCCCAGGCGAATGAGGTCAAAAGGGCCGAGCCATGCCCCGGTGAAGGAGGCCGAACCTTCATCCTCTTCCGAAGAAGGGTCGGTCGCTCCCTCTCTGTCTACTGAGGGGGACTCGCCGAGAGGGGACGCCCCCCAAGTTGTGGAAGGCCCAATTGTCCTCGATGACAGCCAGGACGACGATGAGGACAACATTCCTCTCATGGCGAGGACTCGGGTTCTTAAAAGGAAAGCTGCGGAGCCCTCGGGGGAGGAGGAGGAGGCGGACCCTTCTCCACTCTCCAATGAGGGGGGAGCGGAGAGTCCCACGTATTCTGAGTTCATCAAGATGTACCCCCCCTCAAAAAGGGCCCAAGCCGTCGTCGTCCTCTTCGAGGGGGAAGGTTCAGTGCCATCGACCGAAGCTATCCCTTCCGCTGAAGGTGGTGAGAATGAGGCGTCTTCACCATCCGGTCCTCCTTCAGCAGTGGGTGCGGAGCCGACCCTCGAAGTGGCAGAGGTCGGTCTCATGGAAACTTCGGAGAGAGCTGAGGCCGAAGCTATCACGACCGAACTAATTTTTATTCCCGAAGTGGAGGGCATAATAGCGCCGGCCGACCAGGAGAAGGCCAAACCTGCCATAACAGGTTCCACTTCTGCGATGGAGGCTGTTCCCCTCGAGGCTCAGGACTTTCTGGAAATCCCAAACGAACCTGAGTTTCCAGATTCTTGAGTCCCCCTCCCGGAAGGGGTCGAACCTCTTTCAGCCGACGTCAATTCGAGCGTGGGAATCGTTGTTCCAGAGGTTCGGCACAATTCAGAGGTCCGTAGTGAGCCCGAAGCTCCGGGCCCCAGTACTGGGGAAGTGACTACTGGCGGCAGTCTCGCATGGTGGGAGGTGGTCGGTTCCCAAGAAGATCCCATCCTTGGTCTTCGACATCAACTCGAGGTGCGTTGCTGCTTTATCGCTATTCACTTCGGTTTCTCTGGGATTTTGATTTCCTGCTGACTTTGTTTGCTTCTTTTTCTCTCTTTTTTTTTCTTTTTTTTTTTTTGCAGGGCTCCCAGATCGCCGTAAATTCACTTGATAAATATTTAGATTCTAGTCAGGAGTCGTTCCTCGAATGGAAGAGGAGGTCGGAGGTTCAGGGCGTGGAGCTCGCGGCTGCAAGGTCTACCATCACTGCCCTAAGGGCCAGAAATCTGGAGTTAGAAGAGAGATCGACGCGCCATGATGCAGAGCTTTTCGATGCCCTGAAAAGGCAGGAGACTTTGGAAGCGAAGTCCTCTAAGTACGAGCAGCTTCGCTCGGCCGTAGATGTTGGGCAGACGAGGATCGACGAGTTGACCTCTGATGTGCTTCGGCTCGACGCAGCCAATTCCGTGCTTCGAAGTGAGGTGGCCGACCTTCGAGCCCAACTTGTGAGGTCGATGCAGTCAGAATCTGAGTTGCAGAGTCGTTCATCGCAGATGCAGGGGGTCATCAACGAACAGAAAGGGCTGATTGCGGGGTTCAAAGCAGAAGTTTCGGACTTATCTCGCAATCTTCGCTCTGTGGAGGCCGAGCGCAACTCTGCACGGAAAGGGCTGGAAACCGCCGAAGAGCAACTTGTCTCGTTAGGAGAACAGATGGCGGCATCGAAAAAGGCGATTGCGGAACTTAGGGATCAGGAGAAGAGCGCCACTAAACTGGCAGACCAGATGGTGGAAAAGCATCGCGAGGCGAGCCAGTTGGCCAGGAGGTACAAAGGCCAGCTTAACATAGTGCACATGGTCAGGAACCGTACCTGGATCCACGGGTTCGAATGGGGGTTCGAGACTCTCCGGGCAATGGCAGTAGACGAGAAGTCAAAATCAAAAGTGCCTACCATCAAGGTCGAAGATGTTCGGCCCAACCCGCGGGCCTTGGGTGAGCTTCGGTTGATTGGGGCGGAGGAGCTGCCGTATGCTCGTTCTATGTGGTCTATTCCCCCTCCCATAGCCAGGGCTCGGCTAGCGGCCCGAAGCGAGCCTGGGGTCGGACCGAGCAATGTATCGGTGGATGGGGGTGAGTCCGGTCCTGGTGCTAGTGGCGAACATGGCACCGAACCCTCCACGGGACCCCCATCTAATAAGAGCGCGCCTTCTTCGTAGTTGTATTTCGTGTTTTGTCTGTTTGTTGTTGTATATCATTATTTTGATTTTTTTAAAAAAGACTGAGTTTGACTTTCATAATGAGATTCTTTCGCTCTGTTACACCGTTTGATTTTGCTGGTCGTGTTGAGGCGGTATGATTTAGCATGTTGTCCAGGTACTTTCGCGTTTGACCTGGACAAGACGTCATTCAGCTGTTCCATTTCGGGAATTTGAAAAGTTTTATTTTGGGGTCTTGGCTGGTAGGAAGCTGCGCAATAAAAGGTGCAACTCCCTAAGAGGCGCGCCTGTTGGACTTCCCAACACCTGATGCGCTTACTTAAAGGAGGCCAGCCCGTACTCTTCCTTCACTACTACTCTCCATTTCTTTGCTGTTCGCAACAAGCGTGCTCCCTTCTTTCTTCTTCTTTTTGAAAATCTTCTACTATGGATGATGATGAACGCCGCAGGAGGCCTCGAAGGGTTCCTGCACCTGAGGCTCCAAGGGTTTCTCGCCGGAGCAAGCGACTTTGAGAGCGAGTGGCGGTTGCTGGGCCCATTCCGAGGGTCTCGGTTTCGGACTCGGAATCCGTGAACCGTCATTCGAGGTTCGCCGCGGGCGAGGACGACGATCCCTTTTTCATTCCGGGGGTGGTGCCTGGCCCGCCGGAAGAGGAAGGAGCGGGGGGTCCTCGTCATTTAGCAGAAAGGACGCCAGAACCCGTCGAGTGTGGCGGGGCAGCAGGAGAAGGCCAGGGCCTTCCTACCCCTGGAGCGGAGTACGCTTTCTCGGGAGCGGGGCCCAGTGGAGAGCGCTGAACCCCCAGGGAAGTCAGGTCCCACTACTTTCGTGAGGGAGTGCGGCTCGGTCGTTTGGAGAACCGAGTCGCCTGTGTGCGCGTGGAGATTCGCCGCCTTGAGAGGCAACNGGAGCGGGGGGTCCTCGTCATTTAGCAGAAAGGACGCCAGAACCCGTCGAGTGTGGCGGGGCAGCAGGAGAAGGCCAGGGCCTTCCTACCCCTGGAGCGGAGTACGCTTTCTCGGGAGCGGGGCCCAGTGGAGAGCGCTGAACCCCCAGGGAAGTCAGGTCCCACTACTTTCGTGAGGGAGTGCGGCTCGGTCGTTTGGAGAACCGAGTCGCCTGTGTGCGCGTGGAGATTCGCCGCCTTGAGAGGCAACTTGGTCCAGTGCTTGAAAAACTGCACCGCCGGCGCATGAGGATGGGGGATGAGTTTGGATTGGACGCTTTTGTTGCTGGCGGCTTCTCCACTGATGAGGATTAGGGAGGGAGCCGTGCTCGTGCATCACTCTCCTCTCCTTCCTCTTTTACTACCTCTTTTTTTTTTTATCCTATGTAAGGGTCAGCGACCCATGATTTTGTCAATGTCGTTGCCTCTATTTGGGCATGTTCTTTTGTTTGTTCTGTTTTGGGGGAGAGGGTTTTTGGGCCCTTATTTTGGTTGGAAAATTTATTGTTGATTCTGTCATGTATTTTCCCCCCTCATTTTTGGATGAGATGAGTCATTCACAATGTTTCATCTTCAACGATATATGAATTGAACATGCTATCTGCCCATGCTTTTGAGGGAAAAGATAAAAACGGCGGGATTTTATTTTACCTTGTTTTGTCCGCATGTGCTGCGGCTAAACTTGGCCACATTGTTTGCTTCGCCTTGATAGCCCCTTCATGCAAACGTGCTGTTAGGTTCGCATTCTGAAGAGGAGTGTCGAACTTGTGCGGCCAAAATGTATGTAATTGATTCATCGTATCAAGTCCAGCATGTCAAGGGGTCGGTTGCGATCTCAATGACGAAACCGTGGTTTTGATCTTGGATCACGTGCACGGCATGTCGAAGGGTTCAAGACCTCGATGACGGAGCACGGATCTTTCGATCTTGGTTCAGCATGTCAAGGGTCGTTAACCGAACCTCAATGACGTAGCCAGATCGTGATCTAGGATCGCACGCACGGCATGCCAAAGGGTTCATGACCTCGATGACGGTGCGCGGATCTTTCGATCTGGGTTCGGCATGTCAATGGTCGTTGTCGGACCTCAGTGACGGAACCCCGGTGGTGATCTAGGATCTACGCACGGCATGTCAAAGGGTTTGTAAACCTCGGTGACGGTGCGCAGATCTTTCGATCTAGGTTCGGCATGTCAAGGGTCGTTGTCCGGACCTCAGTGACGGAAACCGGTGGTGATCTAGGATCGTACGCACGGCATGTCAAAGGGTGTTTGTAAACCTCGGTGACGGTGCGCAGATCTTTCGATCTAGGTTCGGCATGTCAAGGGTCGTTGTCCGGACCCTAGTGACGGAACCCGGTGGTGATCTAGGATCGTACGCACGGCATGTCAAAGGGTGTTGTAAACCTCGGTGACGGTGCGCAGATCTTTCGATCTAGGTTCGGCATGTCAAGGGTGTTGTCCGGACCACAGTGACGGAACCCGGTTGGTGATCTAGGATCGTACGCACGGCATGTCAAAGGTGTTTGTAAACCTCGGTGACGGTGCGCAGATCTTTCGATCTAGGTTCGGCATGTCAAGGGTCGTTGTCCGGACCTCAGTGACGAACCCGGTGGGATCTAGGATCACACGCACGGCATGTCAAAGGGAGGTCTTGGGCCTCAATGACGGTGCGGATCTTTCGATCATGGTTCGGCATGTCAAAGGGTCGTAGACCTCGATGACGGAACCAAAGTGGAGATGTTTGCTTTTGGAGGGGCCTACTGCCATTGGCTCACCCCACACGCTTTATGTTGTTCACATGTACATGAAAGGAAGAAACAAAACACAAGAAGGGAGAAGAACTTTCATTAGTGGATAAAATACAAAAGTGTGTGGGATTTACTGGTAATATCGTTTCAAGTGTTCCGCATTCCAGGGGTGTGACAGCCTCCTTCCTTCTGAAGTCTCAAGATGGTAAGTGCCGGGTCGGTTGCATCCCACGACTCTGTAGGGTCCTTCTCAATTTGGAGCCAATTTTCCATCTGCACGCTCCTTAGTTGCCAATGTGACTCTCCTAAGCACCCAATCACCAATTTTGAAGCTCCGCGGCTTGACTTTTCGGTTAAAGTACTGGGCTGTCTTTTGGCGATATGATGCCATCACCATTTCTGCTTGGTCGCGTCTTTCATCCAGGAGGTCCAGGGATAGCTTCAGCCCTTCCTCATTTAGCTCACGGTCATATTTCTGGACACGAAGGCTAGGGAGCTCCATTTCTACAAGAACGACGGCTTCTGATCCAAAAGCCAAGCCAAAAGGAGTATCCCCGGTGGGAGTTCTTTCAGTGGTTCTGTAGGCCCAAAGGACTTCGTGCAGCTGCTCAGCCCAAGCGCCCTTTCTATCTTCAAGCTTCTTCTTCAATATCTTAACGATAGTCTTGTTTGTAGCTTCGACTTGCCCATTGGCTTGCGGGTGCCCCGGTGAAGAAAAGTAATTCCTGACTTTCAGGTCTTCGCACCAGTCCCGGAATGGCTGGCAATCGAACTGCTTCCCGTTGTCAATGACGAAAGCGTGGGGGAGGCCATATCTACAAATCACCGACCTCCACAAAAACTTGGTAATGTTTTGGGAGGTGATGTGCACAAGGGCTTCGCTTCCACCCACTTAGTGAAGTAGTCGACCGCTACTACCACAAACTTGACGCCTCCTTTTCCGGGCGGAAGAGGACCAACAATGTCCAGCCCCCACATGGAAAAGGGCCATGGAGATGTAATCGATGTGAGCTCTTCAGGAGGGCTTTTCTGATCATTTGCGAACTTCTGACATTTATCGCACGCTCTCACCATTTTCATGGATTGTTGATACATCTTCGGCCAGTAATATCCGGCTCTGATCGCTTTGTGGGCTAACACGCGACCCCCAGAGTGACTACCACAGACTCCTCCATGAATTTCTTTTAAAGCATAGTCAGCTTCATCCTCGGATAGACATTTGAGGAATGGTAGCGTGAGTCCACGTCGGTAGATGGACCCATCGATGACAGTGTACTTAGAAGCTTTTTGGCGTATTTTGGCGGCAGCTTTTCGGTCCGCCGGAAGTTGGCCTTTGGTGATGTACCTGAATATCTCTCTGGCCCACTCTGGCGGGTCCCGTACTACACATACCTGGGGGCCGTCAAGAATGGACGGTGAAGACAGCAGCCGAACCTGCTCTTTAGAGTCTTCCAGCTCTTCTTCTCGTGCAGATCCGATTCGGGCCAGCCTATCAGCTTCCATATTTTCTTCTCTCGGGACCTTCTTCACGTGGAAGTGTGCAAACCGGGATGCCAATTCCTTGACCTTTGCAAGGTACTTTTTCATCTTTTCTCCTTTCGCCTCATATTCGCCCAGAATGTGGCCTGCTATTACGCGCGAATCAGTGTGGATCTCCACGTTTTTTGCCCCAAGCTCGTGGGCAATCATCAAGCCAGCTACCACGGCCTCATACTCTGCCTCGTTGTTAGTAGTCTTGAAATCCATCCGAATGGCATGCTTCATCTCTTGACCCTCCGGAGTTACCAGAACTATGCCGGCCCCACTTCGTTTTTTCGTCGCCGACCCGTCTACACCGATCCTCCATAGATCATTGACCGGCTGATTCTCTTGGCTACTGGGGCTAGTAAATTCTGCTATGAAATCCGCCAGTGCCTGGCCCTTTATGGCGGGTCTGGGCAAATATTCAATATCAAATTCGCCTAACTCCACTGCCCAGTTGACTAAACGTCCCGAGGTGTCAGGCTTGAACATGACTCTCTTCAAAGGGTGGTCGGTCAGCACCCGAACCGTGTGGGCTTGAAAGTAAGGTCTCAACTTTCTCGCCGAAGTAACCAGCGCGAACGCTAGTTTCTCTATTTGTGGGTATCTGCTTTCTGCGCCTCGGAGAGCCCTACTGGTATAGTATACCGGCTTTTGCACTCCTTGGTCTTCCCTTATCAGAACTGAACTACTGACAGCAGAATCAGACACCGCAAGGTAGACATAGAGTGGCTCACCTTCTGTTGTTCGGCTGAGGAGCGGGAGGTTGACCAGGTAGCTTTTCAGTTGTTGGAAGGCCTCTTCACACTCTTCCCCCCAAACAAAAGCTTTCTTCAATATCTTGAAGAAGGGCAGGCATTTGTCCGTGGATCTCGAGATAAACCTGTTGAGGGCGGCAATGCGCCCAGTGAGTCGCTGAAGCTGTTTGGTGTTCTGGGGGGACTCCATCTCCAGCACTGCCTTTATTTTTTTTGGGTTGGCTTCGATGCCCGGGTGAGAGACCATGAAGCCCAAAAACTTCCCAGACAAAACGCCGAAGGCACACTTGGCGGGGTTGAGCTTCATCTTGTAACATCTTAAAATGCCGAAGGTTTCTTCAAGGTCGGCAAGATGATCCTCAGATTTCAAACTTTTGACCAGCATATCGTCCACGTACACTTCGACGTTTCTTCCAATCTGGTCTTTGAACATCGCATTCACCAGTCGTTGGTAGGTCGCTCCTGCATTCTTGAGACCGAAGGGCATGACCTTATAACAGTATAGTCCCCGATCCGTGATAAATGAAGTGGCTTCCTGATCGAACTCGTGCATCCAGATTTGATTGTAGCCGGAAAAGGCGTCCATAAAGCTCAAAAGATTGTGGCCTGAGGTAGAGTCTACCAAGAGATCGATCCTAGGAAGCGGGAAGTTGTCTTTGGGGCAGGCCTTGTTTAGATCCGTAAAATCCACACACATCCTCCATTTCCCCGTGGGCTTTTTGACCATTACCACATTTGCTAACCACTCAGGGTAGTGGACCTCCCTGATGAAACCTGCTTCCATCAGCTTATCTACTTCTTCGGCTATGGCCTTGTTCCGCTCAGGGGCGAAATTTCTTTTCTTCTGTTTGACTGGCTTTGCGGCGGGGTCGATGTTCAACCGGTGAGAAATTATGGCCGGGTCAATGCCTGGCATGTCTTCGTGCGACCATGCAAACACGTCGACGTTCTTCTTTAAAAATTCCGAAAGGTCGGTCTTCAACCCTTTCGGTAACTGCGACCCAATCTTCACGGTGCGGTCTGGACCTCCAATGGCCACTTCTACAAGGTCCTCGTTCGGCTCTGCTCTCTGGATTGCGCCTTCCTCTTTTATCCCATAGTATACGGGAAGAGTTTGTCTGGCTTGAGGCTCTTTGAGAGTCAGATTGTAGCACTGCCGAGCCTCCTTCTGGTTTCCCCTAACTACCCCCACTCCGTGGTTGGAAGGGAACTTCATTTTCAGGTGATAGGTGGACGTGACAGCCATTAATTTGTTCAGGGTGGGCCTTCCGATAATAGCGTTGTAGGCTGATGGTCTGTCAACGACCAGGAAGTCTGTCATCACAGTTTTCTCCCTAGGGGCTGTACCTGCTGTAAGTGGGAGGGAGATTGTCCCTACTGGGAGAACTTTCTCCCCTGTAAAGCCCACTAGGGGAGTGGGAGCTGGGACCAGTCTCTTCTGCTCAATTTCCATCTTCTTGAAGGCAGGGAGGAATAGGATATCAGCCGAACTTCCATTGTCAACCAAGACACGATGGATGTTAAAGTTCCCTATCAACAGGGTGACTACTAACGCGTCATCGTGGGGGTAGAAAACCCCTTCTTCGTCTTCGGACGAGAATGAGACGGCCTCGTGCTCTAGTCGGCGAGCCTTCGAGGGCCGTTCGAGAGAGAGTATTTCTTCGGAGGGCAATCTCCTGGCATAAGCCCGTCTACTAGAGCTGGACGAACCGCCAGCTACGAAACCACCGGCGATAGTGTGAATCTCGCCGATGGGGTCCCGGTTTATTTCGGATCCTGCTCGCCGACGGACATTGCGATCGTCGTGGCGCTCCGCTTCACTATCCGCTTGGCGATGTCTCGCTTCGCTGCCGGCCCTGTGCTCGTCTGCATGCCTTCGGTGCTTGATGGGGGTGCTTGGTCGGCGACGGTCGCGACGCGAGCGGTCCTCGTCTTGAGGAGGCCGTTCCACGTACGGCTTGTCATATTTGGTGGGTTTATTAGCTGGTACAAACCGAGCCAACTTTCCTCCTTTGATCATTCTTTCTATTTCCCACCGGAGGGACACGCATTCCTCCGTCTCGTGGCCATGATCCTGGTGGTAGTCATAGTACTTACGCATGTCGCGTTTTTCTGGGGGGGCCTGCATCTTCCTCAGCGGCTTTAATTCCGTCCTGCTCTTGATTAGCGTGTATATCTCTGCTACAGTTGTATTCAGCGGGGTAAAATTATAATCCCGCTCAGCTATGGGCTTTTTCTTCTCGGGTAGCTTCTCACCCTTTTTCGAACTTTTCCCACGGCTGGAGGCCCCTTCTCCTCTGCTGAATTCCTTCTTTTTAACCTGCTCCTTGGGCTTTGCGTCTCTTTCAGCGTACATCCTTATCATCTCCTCTTGGTTGATGAATTCCTCAGCTTTCTCCATGAACTCCCGTAGGGTCGTTGGAGTCTTTTTAGCCAGTTCTAGGACGAAAGGTCCTTTGTGCCAGAGTCCGTTTATAGCAGCAGTCAAAACTACGCTTTCGGACATATCTTCCGCCTCCACTCTCTCCTTATTGAACCTTTGGAGATAGTCTTTGAGGGGTTCGTTCTCCCCCTGCTTCAGTGCCAGCATATACTGCAACGTATTCTTGCGTCTTTTCGACGCTAGAAACTGTGTGAGGAAGGTTTTTGCCAGGTCCTCGAAACTGTCGATGGAGCTAGCTGGTAATCCCCCGAACCACTCTTGGGCACTACCCTCCAAGGTGAGAGGGAACGCGCGACAGGCTATCTCGTCAGTCGTCGCATGCAAGTCTATGTGGGCCTTATAAGACTTCAAATGGCCGACGGGGTCACCCGTCCCGTCGTAGGGTTTAACAGGAGGGACCTTGAACCGCGCAGGAACTGGATGACTCATTATACGCGGTGTAAAAACTGGACGGGCCCGTTGGATAATTGAATCGACCGCAGACTGCTTCCTTCCCCGAGAAATGCTGCGTCGTACTTGGCTTCCAAGCCCCTAATTAGGGCATGCACATCTTCATGCGGAGGTGGGGGATTAACCTGGAAGCCCCCGGCTCAGGGTCGCGACGGTTCTCCCTTTCAAAGTCTAGGTGGCGTCCGGCAGCACCATCTCCGGCGCGACGCTCATTTTGCTGACGGCGGCGATGCTGTGCGCCGCTGATCTGGCCTTCATTCGATCCTTGGGCGCGGGCGTTGGTCGCTCGCCTGTGCATGCTGACTTTCTCCTCTGCTCCGACGACATCCATCATGGCGGTCTTCACCCCGCAAGTCTTCAACACGTACATATTCTTCTTCATCAGCGCTGGGCTCATCAGAGTCCGTTTCAGAGAATGCTCGTCCCTCTACATGCACTCTGCCATGTAGGCTAGGGCAGAGCTGGCGAACGAGGGATGCATTCATGCGCTTAAGAGCTTCTATCTCCTCGGCCATTTGTTGCATTTTGGCTTCTAGGGTCAGGGAAGCGGCTCCCGCCACTGAAGACTGGAAGGCGGCGGATTTCCCTTTGTCCAAGTGAGGAGTTTCCGGAATAAACGCGCGGTTGCCTGTCCGTTCCCCGTGCTGGCTTGGGGATACTTGTGAAGTTTCTTCAATACCTATCGCAGTCGGGTTGGTTTCGTAGTAAGAACAAAAGCGTTCCCACAGACGGCGCCAAACTGTTGAGACAGTTTCCAACTCCGGCTGCACGGTAACCTGAGAACAGAGAAAACGTTAGACACAAGAGCTTGCCGGGGATTGCCGGCGGGGGATAGCTCCGATGACTAAGTCAGTTCTTTATCTTGGAGAGAAAGACTTAGAATAATTTTTTGTTTAAATGTACGTACCTTGCACCGAACCTAAACCCGCTCCTTATATAGTGGTGGGTTCCCCGAGACTCATCAATGAACTTCTGTTGTGGGGCCCTATGGCCCTTATTGTCTTCTATGCCCATAAGGTCTATTAATTATACTTCCACGTGTCACTCGAAGGCAGGTCCACATCCTGTTATCCCTTGTCCGCTTGTCACATCAATCATATCGTGTGGGGCAGGTATGCCTCGAGAACACGCAGGAACAGCAATCAAGGTCAGCTATCATAAATGTTAGCCATAAATGGGCCTTGTCCTGTCTTCATCTAGAATCATTACGTCCTTCTGTTGGAGCCGAACCTTGGATGTCGAAGTGAGGGTCTGCGCGTTTACCGACCTTATCGATAGGTTCGGCAAACATGGGTGTGCAGGTTCGGTTTCCTGGTTGATGGGCCTTTTCAAGGAGGGGGGGAACATGGGCCGCCCTGAATATGCAGGCCCAATCCCCAACAATCATTATCATATAATCTAAGTTATTTAACACTGTGCTTATGTCATATAATTATATAAACACTAGATTAGATGATAATAGGAATAAGACAAAGTTTTGTTAAGTTTAATCATTATAATTAATATCATCGATTCATTATCATTATCATATGATCTAAGTTATCTAACATTGTATTATGCCATATAATTATATAAATCCTATATCAAATGATAATAGGAATAAGATAAAATTTTATTAGGTTTAATTATTATAATTTATATCATTGATTCATTATCATTATCATATGATCTAAGTTATTTAACATTGTACTTATGTCATATAATTATATAAACATTAAATCAAATGATAATAGGAATAAAATAAAACTTGATTAGGTATAATCATTATAATTTATATTATTGATTCATTATCATTAGATACTTAACAATGCGATTAATATAGTTTCAAATTAAGTAATTAGTATTAAAATGAACAATGTGTATTATTAATTTGTTTGTAATCACAAATTATAATTTTTCATGGTTAGCAACAATTTGGTTAAAGCAGACGAGCTCTCTCTCTGTGTGCTTAGGAGGAGGGAGAACTCCCTCCCCCTTTACTCCCTCTTTTCCTTCTTCCCTCTCCCCTTCCCGCCTTTTCAGAGGCAATATTAATCTATTTCGAGGTCCTATTCGCCTCTCCGGAGGCCCTATCCTGGCATAGCAACTTTACCGACCTATTCTCTACCTCATGATGGCTGGCTTCCTCCACCTCTCGCTGCTCTCAGCTCCAGATCTGTCTCCACCGGTTAGCCTCATCGTTCGTATCGCTTCCCGTCGGTGGATCTGTTCGATGCTTTTATTTTTTGTCTTTATTTTTCGCTGATTTTGTTTGTCTTCCATCTTGCGTTGTTCTCTCTTAACTTTTAGGGTCAAGGAGGCGTTGATCGGTGTGAGAGACTATCTCTCACGGCTGAAAAAATAAGGGGTGAGAATTTGGGTTACCCATGTCTCAGATCTAGTCTGCTCGATGCAGATCTGTTCCTTAACTGGAGTTGTTCATGAGTCAACGAAAGTTGAAGTCATAAATTGTTCTTTAATTATTAAGATGCTTTTGTCCAAATGTATGGCTATGTAATTTCATAGGTTTGTACTATATTTATTTGCATTGTATGCTCTGAAGTAAGAGCTTTTATGCTTTTAAATTATTATTAATGGAATATGGTGATTCACACTCAATATATATATATATACTATATATATATATATATATATATTGTCATAATTAACATATACTAAATTAATATTTATTAAGTTAATAATCAATTAATTAAACGTAGTTTTAAGTAGGTTATAACTTATAAATATTTTTTAATATATAACCTATTACTTAATTAATTTAATAAATTAGGAGTTATACTAAAACCTAAAAGCCTAAAAAATTGCGTTTTACTTAAAAACAAAAACCCTGCGTTTTGGTCTGTTAACTATTTGCTTTCCGGTTTTACCCTTCTCAAAACGACGCCGTTTTGAGTAGAGTATTTATGCCTCGCTTCAATCCCGCCTCCTACGCTGTAACTCTGCTACGCAAGCACCAGCCTCCCGCCTGCTCCTGTGCTCCAGCCCAACGGCGCCGCCGCTCAGCCTCTCTCTCTGCCAGACCCAGACAGCCTCTCTCAGCCTCTCTCCCTCCTGCTCCAGATCGTTGTAGACCTTTGAGCGTGATTCGTGAACCACTGAACGGCCGAAGTTGCCACCCGCCGCTCTCTCTCTCTCTCTCTCTCTCTGTAAGTCCTTGTTCGGTTGTTCCTCTTTTTGTTTTTTTTAATCGAAGATCCAAGTCCAACAATACTGATTCAGAATTTTTCTTTTACTCTAATCGTGTTTCAGATTTTGATTCTAAAGTCTAGAGTTTAGACTTTTTGACCTAAAATTCGAAGTCTCGAAGATCCAACACCGGATTTGGTTCTGTAAGTCCTTGTTCCTCTTAGGCTCGATTTAAGCTCATTATTTTCGTGTTTTAGATCTGCTCTGTAATATACATTGTTCTGTATTTTTGGTAGGCTTCTGTTAGTGTAATTTGTGTTGAGATTATTATTTTAGTTCTGAGGACTTAGGAGCTCAAGTAGTGCACATTTTCCTGTTTAGTTTTTGTTTGTTGTTTATATTGGGTCGTACTTGGGTTTTGGTGTAATCCCCTTGCGATTACTTCATTATTGTGGGTTACCAGTGGATGATGTTGACTTTATAAATTCTGATGGGAAGACAATGAACAAGCTATTATTGGAGGTTGGTTTTCCTGATATGATAGATTTTCTTTTCTAATTCTTAATATCAGAGTTCTCATACTCAAATATCTGTAATTGCTTGCTTCAGTGAATCTTGAGTTATCAAGTTTTGGAACTTCTAGTGTATTCAACATGTCAATGAGGATGAGGATCTTTTGAATTTTTTATTATATTTCTGTAGTTTACCCATTTTTTTTAATTCCTCCCCCCCCCCCCTCCCAACTTGCTCTTCCTCCAAGGTTGTTTGGATTGGTTATTGATTTGGTGTGTTCATTTCTCCTGGAACATACCGCCTTCTCATTTGCTGTATTTTTTCTTAACTGTTTTACCATAAAGCCAGTGATCTGCTCATCTATAGCAGTACAAAAATGATAACACAGTCAGAATGTCAACTTATCTGCACGTTATCCTTCGGTTAAATGGTACCCTACATGATGGTAGTGTGGTGGTGGCAACTGAGGGGCTGTAGAGTTCCTGGTTCCTGCACTGGAGCTGAGCTTGAGCTGGGGTTTCTAAGCCCGGCTCAACTCGTCAAAGCCTTCTAATCAAGCTCGAGTTGGCGTATTGTCTAGCGAGCTGAGCTTGAGCTGGGGTTTCTAAGCCCGGCTCGTTTAGAGGGTCTCTTAAACGAGCCGGTCACGGAATTCCCAAGCATGGCCCATCTCGGCTCGGCTCGTTTACAACCCTAGCTGAGTTTTTTGTGGGAAATTGATTATAGTGGTAAAATATTGACCTTTTGATGAATGGTTTCTTTGTATGATTTTTAACAAGTTTGGGCATTCTATTTGTTTGATGAAATGTCGTATTGGGCACCGGTTTTTTAAGTTTGCATTACTTACATTAATTTTTGTGTGTTTGTTAGTCATTTTCTTTGGCTCAAACCTCTACTTTGAACTGCATCGATTAGGTGTGGAATTTGTATGGGTATGTGTAGTCTTGGGTTTAAGTTTTGGCATCTCTGTCATGCCCATTCATATTTCCTAATTTAATTTTACTTGTGACACAATGAAATGTTGAATTTGCAAATTGGTGCTTTAGAAGTTGGCGATTGTGTTTATGCAAACACATTGCTCTTGAAGTTTATTTCTTTTTTATTTGTCTACATATGTTAGAATAATTCATTGATGACAATCCTCATGTTATTCTTTCTGTCTTTTTGATACTGAGTTGTGTATATATGTTTGCTCTTCAGGTTTTGAGCTTTGCTTTCCAATTTTGCTATGACTCTGCTTGAAGTGATAGAAAAGGCCACAGCCAATTCTGAGCTACTCGCTTTGCAATCGGAGTACCCTATTGTTCTCAACCCAGATGATGTTTTGCTCAATTTGAGGCCCAAACTTGAAGACCCAAATCCTGTTTCGCTCATCAACCCCATTGTGGGTTGGCAAATCTCACAGACTGATTCTGAAGTCGTTGACTTGGGCAAGAAATTCTTTACAAAGTTAAAGCGGAAGCTCAAGAATCCAAATGATTTTGATAAGGTTGAGTTTATTCAAACTTTGAATCAGTTTCTTGAGAAAATCAGGGACAAATTTGGAGTTTCCATTGGGATTGATTCGTCCGATAATGGGTATACTAAAGTGTTGATTGAGAAGCTAGGGTCTTTGATGGGAAAAGATGTTGCGGGTTTGGTTTTGGACGCCTCTGTGGTTTTGGAGACTTGGGAATTGGTCGAGGCTTTGATTGTTAATGGGCTTGTTGAGCATTCTTGTTATTCGAATTTGGTTAATAGACTTGTGGCAAAGAAGAGGTCAGACTTGATTTGTGTTTGTATTAAGCATGCTTCGGATCTTGGGGCATCTGAATTACTTGCCATTTTGAAGTATTTTCTTTTTCCTCCAAAAGACGCATATAGTAGCATGGTGAGTGTGAGGAAGGACTGGGAGAAGCAGGCTTTGTCAGCAATTGAGAAGGCAAGTGATAAGAGTCTCACAGGGAAGAAAGTGTGTTTGGCAAAGGACGCTTCAATTTTGCTTATGTTGGCGCACGACGGGTTCTCTGCTCCTGAGCTTTGTTTGCACTACTTGCTGGCCTCATCAAATGTTGATGCAGTGATACTATCGTCCTCAATCAATAAGTTGAGTGGCAAAGAGATGATGAAATTGATTCAGTATTTAGGGAAGTGGTTGAAGAAGTATGAGAGGTTTCCTCAAGCAGTTCCATGTTCCGAACTGTCATCCAAGTTAGGTTTGAAAGCCTGCAGTTGGGTTCCTAAGCTTGAAGTTGTCATCAACTGTCTTGGGTTGGTGCTGGATGAAAAGTTTTCTTCGCTGGTGTTGCATCCGGAGTTTCATCAAGAGCTGAGATCTATGGAGGGAATGGTTAGTTCTTTAGCCTCAGAAGCCAGACTATGTTGTTTAATGGCTAATGTAGTTGAGAAGCTGAAAGTTGAAGTTTGAGGCGCATAGAACTAGGAGCTGTCACTAATATCAATGCTCCTGGTATTGCATTTGCAGAATTCGGCCTGCTCTATACTGTCAGTAATTTGTGTTTTTCTTTTCTCCTGTGGGGATGTTGTTTTGTTAGGTTTAATCTGCACTTTTTGATGGCAGTCTAATACTGAGTTCTAATTTATACAAATGGGAGGAATCTTAGGCAAGGTCTTAATTTTGGTCCGGAAAATACAGCTTTTTTTAAAAAAAATTATTATTTTTTAATGAATTAGTCTTCAAAAAATGTCATATATCAAATTACAACCATCAATGATCTGTTACAACAAACGTCTTCAAATCATATGAAGCTCCCAGTATTTTATTAGAACAACGATTTGACAGTTTTTTTTGTCACAAACTTAAGTCAGTCAAGTGTTAATGGAATTATTCACTTCTTGCATCCAGCTCTAGATTATATTCAATATCATCTTCAATCTAACCCTGCTAAAATGAGCAGCGGGCAATAGCAACATTAAGCTCCAATTCTATTAGGCCTTCAGCTACTCTGGCGGGTAGTGTCCCAAACCGGTTTTTAAACCGGTTATTAACTGGTAACCGGTTTTAATGTTATGGATTACAAAAAAAAATTATTTTTAATCACTTCTCATTAAAATTTATTTTTGAAATAGGAGAGTAAAAAAGTTTGTTCATATTTAACGTGTGACAATTGGACAAGTTCATATATATATATTTTTTTCATTTTTTTTCTTTTTCTTTTTTTCTCTCTCTCGAGCAGGGAGCATGAAGCTCCTTGCTGCAGGGAGCTCTTATTGAGAGAGAGGGAGAAAAAGAAGAGAAAAAAAAAAAAAAAAAAAGAGAAAAGAAAAAAGAAAGTATATTAACTTGTCTAAAATTAATAATTTTATATATATGTATATATATATATATATATAAAATTAATAATTATATATATAAAAATCAATTACCCTGTTAATAACCAGTTTTTTTTTTTAAATTAATAACCTTAACCGCAACCGGCCTAACCGGTTATCCAGTTATAAGCGGTTAATAACCCCCCGTTTGTACACTCTTAGACTCCTATCTGATTAATGTTAGAAATTAGTCACTGTAAAAATATATATATATATATATATATATATATATATATATATATATATATATTATTATATATATATACCAAAAGGGGCCAAAAGGGAGAGATTATCTGGAGAACACACTGTATGTGGTTCTAAGTTGTATTTGAGAATTTGGGTGGAAGATCAGAGTAACAAATAAATGAACTTCACAAGTAAAATCAGATATAAAATAAACTGATAAGTGAAATACATTAAAATAAGATAATTTAAATTAATGATAGACTTACAGAATATTAGCACAAGGCTGAATACATCTGAAGATAGTTGCAGATAATTGAAAATACAAAAGTGTTTACAATTTCTGAGAATATGAGAGTTCTATCTTAGCAAAAGATTGGCTGTTGAATGAGCTCTGCCTTCTTCCAAGAAGAGAGGTGATTTTATAGCCATCCGAGGAGAGGAGGCAAGGTGGAGGAGATCATGAGATTCCTGACAGGCACTTGAGTGCTGTTTGAACTGAGGAGCCGAAAGGAGATTCCTTTAGCTTTTACTTGAGTAAAAGGCACCGAAAGTAAGGGTAACTTTTACTTTAACTGTTGATGAATAGTACTTTGTCTGGGGAGACTGTACTATCATTTGGCTTCTTCTACCGACGGCTTTTGGAGCGGCTTTTGGTAGACTTGAAGTCTTCATCTGAAAGACTGGCGTAAGGATCCTGGGCATCTTGAAAAGAATCCTTGAGCTGGTCTAGATGGACAAAGGACTCTGCTGATGAGGCATCGTTATTGTCATCACTGTCACCACCTTCTGTGGCTTGCTGGAGAAGTACCTGGGCCATGGCTAGGATGTCCTTTTTGGAGGGCTTCTTGGCTTTGGCTGAGGACTTTGATTGAGAAGAATCTGACTTTTCTTTGGAGGAAGAAGCAAATTTTATTTTCTTTGGAACCTTAGAGGCATGGGGCATGGAGGTTCCTGGCTGATAAGGGGAGAGAATAGCTTTGCATTGATCTTCGGAGAAATCAGAGTAAAGCTGTTCTTGAATGCTGGTGAAATTATATTTATCCCACCATTTAACTGAATATTGTCTGGCAATGCAATTGTCAGAGTTTATGTACTGCCATTTCAGAATCCATGGAACACCATAGAAAGCGAAGAAATGGAGTGAACTTGGGAACAGAGACTGATGTCCTGAAACTTGAAATGCAGTTGAGAAAAATTTAACTGCATCTTTAACAGCAATTGGCATTATGTTATGGCAGGGGCCATGGACTTGCCACCATCTGAGAACGCATGTCGGAAATGGGCTCATGAAATCCCTGTCAAACTGCACAAACCAACTGTGAGCAAAATTATCAAACTGGTAAAGGAAAACCTTGTACCAGGCATCGACATAGTCATGATATGAATAAGGGATAGCATGACCTTTGAGAGGCTTAGTTTGGTGAGGAGGCAACTCCCACATTTCTTGAGAAATGAACCTTAACACATAAAGATGATGATAAAGTAAATCCTTTTTTGTGTTTGAATCTTTCCAGATAGGTTTGATTCTTGCCGATTTGGAAAAATCAAGGATATCGGAATAATATCTTAAAGTTTTTAAAGGATGAACAGCGGAGAAATGCTGTCCAGGGGGAAAATAAGACCTAGCTACATGAGCAAGAGATTTGATATTTGCAAAATCTGGTTCAATCATGAACAGATTTTGTGGAGTTTTTTGATGATAAGGAGAAGTCTTACCATGAAAGTGGAAAGCCTGCTTCGGCTGAGCAGAAGAGGCAAATGGATCAAAAGCTGTTTCAAGAACAGTTTGATATGAAGGGGTATTTGGAACCGATCCAAGGACGGTGAATTTGTTTTCAACTACTTCCAGCGCTGAAGAAGGCTTGGAAGAGGAAATGAGTTGGCTAGGGGTAACCAACTTGGGAATAGGACCGAAGGGATCAATGATCTCTCGGGAAGATTTTGCATCCGAAGACATGGGGGACTTTCCCATGTTTTGGAGCCTTTTGTCCAGCTTGCGCTGGTGTTCAAGCTGCAATTGCAAATACCTCTGACGCTCCTTTTGGTATCAGAGCCATCTGACGCTCCTATTTCTTACTTATCAATTCATCCGCCCAAGTGGCTGGTTAATCTGTTTTTTGAATTTAGATCTGTTTTTGTTTTATTTTTCTCTTATCTGTGTTAAACTGTAATCTTGCTGCAGAGTACCACCTCGACCTAAACCACCTAAACTATCCAAACAGTAATCGATCCTAGTGACCAAACAGTAAATCCCGAAGAAGGGTCTGAGCGGGCTAGGTCTGAGCGGAGAGAGGGTATGTGTCTAGGTTAACATGGGTATGTGTAGGAGAGGCAAGATGAAGGTCCATACATGGGTATGGGTGAGAGAAGAACAAGAACTAATCTGAGTTAAAAGCTTCAGATCAATCAGTTACAAGGAAAGATGTCTAGATTCTTTAGATCTAGCTCTTCAGTTAGCTCACGGTCTTCCATGGGGAAGTTACCGGAAATCATAAATCAGGAACATACAGAGTTCCTTTCAGATGACTCCAACGTTGATTTTAACGTTTGGAATATTCCTAAGGTTTCCTTAGACAAAATTTACAAGAGATCAACCTGGTCTCTTCAATCGTTCCGAAACCAAGAACTTGAAAAATCTTTAAAGCTCAAAGGTGTTCAAACTTCTTCTCAGATCAGCCAGGCTTGTTATACGGCACATAGCAAAAACGAGTCAAACGAAGAAGATGAAGAAGAAACAGATGTAGAATCAGCAGAAGGAACTGCTCGACCTACTGCATCTGATTTCCAAGTTGTCCCTCCTGTTGATCCCCAATTAGGAGTCATAACAAATCCTAGGCTAAAAACCTTAACCAAGTCTTTTAAGCCTAATCATAAAAAACTTAATGAAGATTTTATGTCTGAACTTAATCTTGAACAAAGGGAAACCTTCCGTAAAAGATTCAGTAAAGAAGAAAAGCTTAAAATCTTCAATCATTGGAAAGAATTTATGGATGCAACCGAAGCAGAGATTCTCTTCTTCGATTTCATTAATCAATTCTATCCCAAACCAATTGAAAACACTGTTCAAACCATTACCAAACAAAAATGGGTAAGGGAAGATAAAACAATTGTTAATTCAAGCCATCCTCCGATGGAAAACTTAATTATTAAACACCTCAACACTGAAGTAAAAGCCTCGCCTTTTAAAACTTTAACTTCATGTGATGAAACAAGAAAAGTTCTTGAACAAAACAATTTTACCAATCAATGCCTACATGTCATAGGTAAACAGTTAGATAAAATTGAAGAAAAAATTGAGTCTAAAACTCCACCAAAACAAAAACCTTTAATCACTCCCGAAATCAAATTAGGGAATGCTTTACAGGTTAACAATTCGAGACCAGTCCAGAGAATTGAGCAAATGCTCAAGGATCTTGCAGAATCTTCCAAAGCTCTTAAAGTAGTCTCTTTCCCCCAAAACTCAGATACAGAAACCTCATCGGAATCTGACTCTGACACGGAAATTGACAAAATTGAAAAAGCTTTTTCAAACTTAGAGTTGCGTAGGATTCACAAACCACAAATCCAATCCTCTGCTCTCACAAAAAATTGGTATCCTAGGCCAACCCCCCCGGATGTTCAATATGAAGAAAGACATCTTTCTTCTCAATTTGCTGTTTCTCCAGATAAACTCTATGAATGGAATATAGATGGTTTATCTGAACAAGAAATACTCAACAAACTTACTCACATGTCGATGGTAGCCAACAGCTACTATAATAACCACATGTTGAACCAAATTGAGGTTCTTGATCTCCTGATCACAGGATTTACAGGAACTCTCTTACAATGGTGGGAGAGACATCTGTCTCAAACACAAAAAGATGCTATCAGACACTCGATCAAAAAAGATCCTGAAGGTCTTCCTCTCTTAAATGAAGCAGTCGGAATGGCTTATTCTGATACTATCAACACTCTGGTGTTTACTATCATTGAACATTTCATAGGAACACCAAGTGAACTCAGATCTAGGATTCATGACCAGCTCAGTAATCTTAGATGTCCAACTATGAGTGACTTTAGATGGTACAAAGATGTATTCATTTCTAGAGTCATGGTTAGAGAGGATAGCTCTGCACCGTTTTGGAAAGAAAAATTCATTAACGGTTTACCTAGTCTCTTTGCACACAAAATCAAACAGGTTCTTGTTAATGAAGATAATATCATAGAATATGATAATTTCACTTACGGAAACCTTGTTTCAATAATCCAAAAAGAAGGATTAAAAATGTGTATTGATATGAAAATATCTAATACCGCAAACAAAGATAAGCGTAAAGCTAAATACGAAATGGGAAACTTCTGCGAACAATATGGTCTACCCTCTGTAGCCCCATCCAGAAGACTCAAACCCCATAAAAATCTTGATAAAACTCCTAAAAGATTTAAAAACTTTCAGAAAAGAAGATTTGAGTCTAATGAGTTTTATAAAAAACCTCAACATAGATCTAAGTCTAGGTTTAACAAACCAAAACAAAGATTTAAAGAAGGTTGTTACAAATGTGGAAAGAATGGCTATTTTGCCGTCGATTGCAAGGCCAAGAAAACCATTAAACAACTTCAAATTTCTAATGAAGATAAAGAAAACTTGATAAAAGTTTTAGACATTAGGGATACAGAGTCAAGTGAACCTGATTCTGATTATTCAGTCTCAAGTTCATCTTCAAATAGTTCTCACTCAGGTGCAGAACAAAAATGTCAAAATGTCAGTTTTGGTTGTCAAGACACTTGTTGTAATACAATCAAAGTTTTAACAAAAACTGAAGAACATGAGGAACTTCTCCTTGAGTTAATCAGTAAAATTGAAGACCCAGGTCTAAAAACTCAATACTTAAAAAAGTTAAAGAAACTTTTAACTCATCCAGAAACTGAAGCTTCAACTTCAAAAATTCAGGAAATAAGTATGAGTGAAATCTTTAAAAAATTTAATAAGTCCAAAAAGCCAATCACTGTTAATGATCTGCAACTTGAACTTAAAAATGTCAAAACTGAACTCAAACATTTAAAAGAGGGACATCACAATCTTGAACAATATGTTAATCTTTTAAAAATTGAGTTAAAACTCAAGTCCGCCGCTCATTCAGCCGCTAACTCAGCCGCTAGCAGCCATAATAGCGAAGCCGACGACGACAAACCAAAACAATTAGAAGATGAAGTAGTCCATCTCCAGGAAAACATCCTCCTTCTCCTAGATAGAATCCATATCAAAAAATGGTATTCAAAAGTTACAATTGTCATTAACGACTTCAAATTAAATGTTATTGCCTTGATTGATTCAGGTGCCGATTTAAGTTGTATACAGGAAGGACTAATTCCAACCCGGTTTTACAGTAAGTCCAAAGAAGTGCTCCGATCTGCCAGTGGTAGCAAGATGCACATCAATTATGAGCTAAATAATGCTCATGTTTGCCAAGACAATGTTTGTTTTAAACAATCATTTGTCTTAGTCAAAAATATGTCCGACAAGGTCATATTAGGTTTACCCTTCATTGCTTTGTTGTATCCTTTTACAACAGATGATGAGGGCATAACAACTCATCCTCTTGGAGAATCAGTTACATTTAAGTTTTTAAATAAAATTGATTCTGCCCATTTGAAAGCTTTTCAAAGCAATTCGATCTCCAAAACTATTAACTTGATTACTTCCAAACAACAGCATGTTTTTTTTCTGCAGGAAGAAATCCAAGCTAAAAGAATTGAAGATCAATTAAATCAGCCAATCCTTCAACAAAGAATCAAACTCTTTGAAGAAAGGATTCGGAATGAAGTTTGTTCCAATCTTCCTACTGCTTTCTGGCATAGGAAAAAACATACAGTTGATCTTCCCTATATCAAAGGATTTGATGAAAGGAAGATACCAACTAAAGCCCGGCCCATTCAAATGAGCTCGGAAACTTTGGAATTCTGTCAATCTGAAATAAAAGATTTATTACAGAAAGGTATAATTCGCAAAAGTAAGTCACCTTGGTCTTGCTCAGCCTTCTATGTTCAGAAAAATGTTGAATTAGAACGTGGAGCCCCTAGGTTGGTTATCAATTACAAACCCCTTAACAAAGTATTGGAATGGATTCAGTATCCTATTCCTAACAAACGAGATCTCATCAATAGACTAAGTAAGTCTATTGTATTCTCCAAATTTGACATGAAGTCAGGATTTTGGCAAATCCAAATATCTGAGGATGACAAATACAAAACTGCTTTTGTCACTCCTTTCGGGCAATACGAATGGAACGTAATGCCTTTCGGTTTAAAAAATGCTCCTAGTGAGTTCCAGAATATCATGAATGATATTCTCAATCCTCTTTCC
>FXXK01000779.1:86172-122156 GCA_900184695.1 Betula pendula | reverse complement strand
AAAAATGGGCTAAGTGACGAAAATTATAAGTTTAGGAGATCAAAATGAGAGTTTTTAAATATTATGGGGCATTTCAAAACGGTTGACAATTCAGGAGGGCTTTTTGATTTTTTTTTTTTTTTAAAAAAAAATTCTTTTAAATAGTAGAATGGAGGTGGAATAAGAGTCCATTGTATAGCATTACTCACCCCATTTTTATGATTTTTCGTTTTGTATGTAACATGTTTTACGGTTGTATATTAGAAATGATATTTAGCATACTATTGCACAATTGCCCTAAAACTAAATTTTTTTTTTTAAATAAAAAAAAATGTTGATTAATGATTGATTTTTACTGCAACATCAACTTAATTATATGAAAGTTGTACAGTAATCTACAAAATAGCATTTTTTGATCTATATTAAACAAGGTAGGAACGAAAGTACTAGATAATTTCCTAATGTAGCACAAAAAGCCTAAAACAACTTCTTCTTCTATTTTCTCAATAAAAAAAAAAAAAAAAACTTCTTTTTCTATTTTTTATTTTTTTATTTTTAGAATATTCATATATGACCCACATGGCCATGCCTTCCACCAAGCGAGTCTCTGACTTCCAATTCCTCGTTCGAAACCCTAGCGACCCCATTCAAAACCCTACTTTGCCAATCTCGTCCACATCTTTACTTGTAGAATGAACCATCATCAACAGCAACAATGGCGTCCCAGGCCATTCCCAAGTAACATATGTCCCACCTGCTTCAGTTCCCACTTTCCCTTTTGCCCTCCTCCACTTCCTCCCTTCAATAAAAGCCCTAGATTTCCATTCGACCTAGGAACGAAACATTAAATTATTGAGGGGGGGGGGGGGGGCAAAGTATAAAGACAATAACTTTGTAACGTAGAGTCTTGTAGTAGTACTGAAGCTTCTCTTCTTTGTGTATTATTATTATTATTATTATTTTTCATTTTTTTTGGTGTTTCGTAGTTGTCTGAATTTTCTTTTCTCAAATTTTTTTCTTTTTAATTTAGTTTTTTTTGTTATTGTTTTTGGAACTAAAAATTATTATAGTTAGTAAATAACAATTAGATATATTTTAGTAGGTAATCAATTAACTTAATACCATGGCACCATTCGAGGCTCAAAGCTTGGGGTGGGGAGATTCTCATCTCTTGCGCACCGGAACGCAGGTATAGTCGGGGAGGGTAGGATCCTTTTTATTTTAAGTTATTTTATTTTGGTTGTTTTGGTACCCTAACTTAGTTGATACCCATATGATAATGTATTTCACATTGTAGAATCATCATAAGACCCTATTTGGTTTCTATAAAAACTTATTTAAATTGAAAAATATTTGGGTGTAAAATGTAAAAACTTATGTTTTTCTGGAATTACCTCAATATGATATGTTTATAGGAGATTCTAAAATTTGAGCATGTAATATTCATTAACACTTCAATATCAATAGAATTCTTCAAGGCTATTAAAAACAAAGAATTAAAACAAAAAATAAAATAAAAACAAAAAAACAAAAAAAAGGGAAAAGAATCATGTGCAATTATCCTACCTCAATATGCAAATAACAACATATGAAATTTTCATATATTGATGTGTTGCTAAAAGGTCTAAGATTGGGTCTTTTTATGAGTTTTTAAATGAAATTTGAGTATTTATAATAGGCCATAAGGGCCAAATTTAAATTTTTAGCCACAATATAATATATATTTATCATTATATACATAAGTTTTGACTTTAACAAAAAAAAAAAAACTCAGAAGTGGAGGGTGGCCATGGCCCCTGTGAGTTGTGTCCGTCTCTCATTTGACCCGTACCATGGGTTCGCGGGTCCACCCCGCCCCTTCAACGATGGGTTCAAGGATTCGAGGTTGTGGCATAAAAACCGTAGCTTGGATAGAGGAGATCGTACGAACAATATGAATTGCAATTTGCAATCTTAAAGTAATGGGGATGATTGTGATAGAAACTCTAAGAGGCCTAGGGGGGTTGATGACATTCGAACTAATCAGAATTCTTTGAGAAATTCTTGGTAGGATGATCGGCGATTGAAAATGATTCGTGATCACGGTGGAGTGTTTGCTAGCCGAAGGCGGTACGAGCTCGATGATGCGATATATGTAGAGTAATAGGAATGAGTTTCAGGGTGAGGAATTCCCTCAACCAACAAAAAAGTAGATGTTATATATTCAAAGAATTCAACAAGTTACAACCAACATAAAAACTTGAAATTTTCGATGGCATGGAAGAAAAAATTATACGATTTTATTAGATTAGTCAAACAATTTGGAATTCATGTTGAATCCAACATCAAAATTTCAGTTAACTAACAAATAGTAACAACTAATCAGTATAAAGAAACAAAATTGAACATGAAAACTCTAATACGAAACATGAAAAATTGAACCAAAAAAAGTTCTAATCCTTGTAAGAAAAACAAAAATTAAAGATGATACCCTAATAAAGAGACAAAAAGTTGAGCAAGAAATTAAAATCCTTGCTCATCGGCATTGACCAGCATGAAGCGACCCTCGACTTGCGTGATGTGTAGCACAAGGCTCACCATTATCGGCCATATTACCATCTCGGGGGATGGAAGGGCGACCGTCGCCGAGATATCTCGTGATAGCGCTTGTTGTTTTTCTGATGGACACCTACATTCGAAAAGCAAGGAGAAAATGCGAGCACCACCATCACACAAAAGAGCGGTGTGTTTGGGGACCCAGAAGGTTCTTGATGTTGTGTGAGTTCGCGTTTTCGGCCTGTTAGAAACTGGACCTAGGTCCAAGCCTGGACGATCTTCAAAGTTTTTTTTTTTTTTTTCATTATCTGATACTTAGTGAAGCGAAATTCGATGGGAACCTCATTAGCCATTGGTGGGTGCGATTGAGAGAGATCGTTTATGGGTTGGCTTTGGTGTGGTTGCCCAAAACTAGTGCTGAAACTGTAAGAGCTGTTGCATCTTGACGGCATGCTTAGGCAACGATTGGGGACCATATTAACGAACAATGTAATTAGTGCTTCGTTTGTTTAGGCGTAAAATGATTTTATTTTTTAGGAAAATGTTTTCCGCCGAAAACATTTTTCGGTGTTTGGCGCGTCTGGAAAATTACAAATATTTTTTATATTTTCAATCAATCATATTAACCTATAAAAATTATATTTTATTCACAACTCAAAAATATTAATATAATTTTATTAATAAAATCTTGGCTGATGACCAGGTCCCGGTGAGGTCTCGACCGAATCTAGACGGGGTCCCAACGAATTCTCGACGGGTTCCCAGCGGGGTCTCGATCGAGTCTTGGCGGAGTCTCGACGATGTCTCGGGTGTCCTGAAAATGTTTAGGGTGGGTCATGGCGATGTCCCGGTCGGGTCTCGACGATATTCCGAGCAGGTCTTGAAAATGTCCAAAGTAAATCCCCACGATGTTCTGGATGAGTCTCGAAAATGTCACGGGCGGATCTCGACAGGGTTTTGATGATATTCCGAGTAGGTCCCGATGATATCTTGGGCGGGTCCTGGCGATGTCCCAGGTGAGTCCCGATGATGTCATGGTCGGGTCCCGGCGATGTCCCAATCGGTTCTTGATGATGTCCCGGGCGGGTTTTGATTGAGTCTCGACGATGTCCCGAGCGGGTCTTATCGATGTCTTGGTCGAGTCTCGACAATGTCCTTGGCAAGTCTAAAAAATGTCACAGGCGGGTCTCGACGATGTCTCAGGCAGGTCCCAATGATGTTCCAGGTGGGTCCTAGCGAGGTTTGGCGGTGCCCCAATTGGGTCTCGGCGATATCACGATCAGGTCCCGGTGGTGTTTCGGATGAGTCCCGATCGTGTTCCGGCATGTCTGGTGGTGTTTTGGCTGTGGTCCGATAATTTGAGAATGTGACGCTTAAACTCGAAAAATGGTTTATGGTTTTAAAAAGGGAAAACCATTTTACAGAAAACTAAAGAAGATTTTTTGGTTAAACTGAAAATGGTTTCCGTTGACTATTATTTTTCGCCCCACAAAATATCAAAAAACACGAAAAATAAATTTTAGAAATCATTTTACGGTAAACAAACGGAGCCTAAGTAGCCGTTTGGTCATGTTCAATTCAGAAAAAAAAAAAAAAAATTGGCTTTCAAATCTCCATTGAGTTAGCAAGCTCAATCGACCATTTTTTTTTTCAAAAAAAAAAAAAAGAGAAAAAGAAAAAAGTTTGTTTTTCAGGTTGGCGTTGAGAATTTGTTTGCAAAAATCAAAGTCGTCCACTTGGTGACAGATGCTTTCAATGTGTTGCTACATGGGTCTGCTCGTTACTCTGTATGGGATGGAAGAAGAAGAACATGGCTGCTAATTGTAGCAGGAAGTAGGCAACAATGGAATCCATATATCTTGTGGCTGAACTTGGATGTGAGGAAATGAGGAGGAGGAGGGGTGCATGTACATACTAGGGACTACATGTTGATTATTGTAGCATTTATTATTTTTCCTTAAAACAAATCTTTCTTATTTTGATAAAAAAAATAACCCTACAAAAGAGTAGTAATAGATATAAAAGATAATGACATCAAATACATTCTTTTAATTAATCGTGACGAAGCATGTCAACTCATCATGAACATTAGAATGCAAACAAATATTTCTCACAAAAACAAATGTTATATAATGGACTCTCATCAAATCATTATTCAGTCTATTTTACTATTCTGATGTAATATGATCAATCGACCGGTAGATATATATTTTTTCTTTTAGATAGTAAAATGGTGGTAGAATAATGCTACTTCATAATATTATTTATCCCATTTTTATGATTTTTCGTTTTGTATGTAACATGTTTTTATGATAGTATATTAGTAATGTTATTTAATATATTATTACACAATTGCCATAAAACTGACTAAAAAAAAAAATTCAATAATTGATTTTTACTCCGATATCAACAAACTAATTTACCAAGTAGGATTTCTTATTCAATATTAAATAGGAAAGGATCGTCCATTATAACCTTTTTTTTCCTATTAAAAAAAAAAAAAAAAAAAGATAGGGGAGGAAGTTATTAGGAACGGAAGTAACAGATAATTTCCCTGTTACACGAGAAAGCCTGAAAACAACTTCTTCTTCAATTTTATTATTATTATTATTATTATTATTATTTTCTAAGAATATTCATCTGTGAGTCTGTGACCCACATGGCCACGCCTTCCACCAAGTGAGTCTCTTTCTTCCAATTTCTCGTTCGAAAAGCTAGCAACCCCATTCAATACCCTAATCTGCCAATCTCGTCCACAATCTTTACCTGCAGAATGGACCATCATCAACAGCAACAATGGCGTCCCAGGCCATTCCCAGGTAACATCTGCCCCACCTGCTCCAGTTCCCACTTCCCCTTTTGCCCTCCTCCGCTTCCTCCCTTCAATCAAAACCCTAGATTCCCATTCGACCCTTACCGTGGGCCCGCGGGTCCGCCCCGCCCCTTCGCGGATGGGTTCGGGGATTCAAGGCCGTGGCATAGAAACCCTAGCTTGGATAGAGGAGACCCGTACGGACAATATGAATTGCAATCTTACAGTAATGGGTTTGTAGATGACTGTGATAGGAACTCTAAGAGGCCTAGGGTTGATGACATTCGAAATAATCAGAATCCTTTGAGAAGTTCTTGGGAGGATGAGCGGCGATTGAAGCTGATTCGCGATCACGGTGGAGCGTTGGGTGGACTTCTGCCTGTCGAAGGCGGTGCGGGAGTGAATTGCGAAACGAATAGATATGTTCCGGAAGGTTCAGGCTTTGATGGGAATAATGCTCGACCTGGTGTTGGGGAGTATGGAAAAGTCGATGGATTTCGGGACTCTATGACTGAACTGGGACCGATAGGTTATGATTCGAGGTTTGGCTCCGGCGATAGAAGAGGGCAGCAATATATGCAGAGTAATAGGAATGAGTTTCAGGGTGAGGAATTCCCTCATTCCAGATATGGCCAGGTTGAAAGTTCTTTGAATCCTTTTCAGACCTATGGGATTAGAAATGTGGATCAGCTACGCCCACATTATCCAGTTTCTGAAGTTCCTAATGATAATTATCACAATACCCAGATTCTTCGGCAAAGTAGTGATTCCATGCCAGCAAATGAACCGAAGTATTCTCATATGCCGTACCCTGAACAAAGAGGCAGTGTCGCTATGGACAATCGTGATCCGAACAGTCAGCTGCAACAACCCTTTGGAATGCAGTATCCTGTTGATACGAGACATGAGTTCCACCCACCTGGCCTGCCAAGTGATGTGAGACATCCACTTGATGTCAGATTTCCATCAGGAAAAAATGGCAATCCGTATATGAATGAGGATGGAGGATACTTTCCATCCGCTTCTGGTGGCGGCAGGATTTTTGAAAATATGGGTCAAATGGAGGCTTCACGGTTACATGGTAGTCAGCCTCCTATTCCTGCTCCTCCACTACCAGCTCTCCTGGTTGACTCAGCAATTCGCCCTTCTTCTGAGTTGAAAGGCTTCTCTTCACCACCTACAACATCTGCTTCTCTGTTTCCAGTTGCTGTTAGTTCATCGCCCATGGTGCCTTCGTCATATCCACCACTGCCTGAAGCCCACACCTTGACCCGGCCCTATTTCCATAATGAGCCACGGCCACCTATGTCTATGCCTATGCCTGCTTCCGCTGGCTTCCTTTCAGAGGTATGGTTGCCTTGTTACTTGATTTTGTATCTTCAGCATCACTCCTTGACTCATGCCTTGAACTTCTAAGGAATCTCAAGAAATCCACTAATTTTGTCTACTCAGGCTGTGGGGGATGGACAACCTTTTTCTTTGAAGCTATTATCTTCAGATAAACCAAAAGTTATTGATGCTTCCCACTTATTTAAGCCGCCTCATCGAGCTACCCGCCCTGATCATATTGTGATAATCCTTCGAGGGCTTCCAGGTAGCTTATTTTGGTTGTGCAGTTCTATTCACCCTTTTGCTAGTTTCTTTGCGAGAGTTTGAGGAGTCTATCCTTTTGTAAGCTTATTCTTCATGTGTTTGTGTTAGACATTTTATCTCCATTGCCACTCCATTAAGTCTCCAACTTTATGACCATATTATGGAGAACTTATTGTATTCCATATACTCTCAGGTAGTGGGAAGAGCTACTTAGCAAAGATGGTACGTGACCTTGAGGTTGAAAATGGTGGTCATGCTCCACGCATTCATTCTATGGATGATTATTTCATGACTGAGGTTGAAAAGGTTTGTTGTTTTTATTTGTGTTTGATGACCTACATAGAATCCTTGTTAGTTATTATAAATTTTCTCTTCATGCCTGGTTTTTAAGGTTAAATAACATAGAATATATGAATAAGCATTGTCTTCTACCCTAAAGGTTGAGGAAGGCGACGTTTCAAAATCTTCGAGTTCAGTTAGAGGGAAGAAACCCGTAATGAAGAAGGTGATGGAGTATTGTTATGAACCTGAAATGGAGGAGGTAATGCGTGTTAATCATCTGGAACTTGAAAATTTAATTCAAGAGGTCCACTTATCATATGCATGCATATTTTTGGCATTGCCCTTGTGTTTTTTACTTCATTAGAGCTTTATTTTTCTAGAAGATGTTTGTTTAGATTTTTGCATAGATGTGTCTTGGGACTGCAAGTTAGTTTAGCTCGTTCTAATCCAATTTTGTTTTGATTTTTTACATCCGATTGAGAATACTTGATCTTTTTGTCCTCTTACCTAGGTGTTTTCTCCTGTATACTCCTTGTGTACTTGAGTAGCGCTTTTGCTTTTAATGAGAATTCGATTACTTATCAAAAAAAAAAAAACTTGATCTTTTTCGTGAGATAATTTTGTGCTCTACAATTTATTTAATAACCCCCATTTCATACTTTGGATTTTCATTTAATGTAGATTTTGTTGGAGAATCATTTTATTTAATTTTTTGGATACAAATTGTCTTATGATTGGCAAAACATGTTCTCTGAGGTTTATATTTACTTTGAACTTTATCATGGCTTCGCCCTGATTCTCTTTTTTTTTTTTTTCCCCTATCCCGAGAACTAGTTTTACTTGCACCAATTTTCCCCCATGGAATGCATTGCGGTTCTGAGGTTACTTACTATATAGCTATCCTTCAGTTGTTGAGATTTTGAATTGTCTGTTAGTGCATTTCAGCACTAATATCCATTCTGTGCTTGCCTTTACATGACATATTGTGCATTTGCACTTGCATTCGCGTGTGTGAGTATATGCATATATGTATATTTATATTAATTTTCTCAAACCCTAATGCTATATATCTTTATGACAGGCTTATCGATCAAGCATGTTGAAAGCTTTTAAGAAGACCCTTGAGGAGGGGGTTTTCACCTTCATCATTGGTATGCATTTTCTATTCTAAAATCTCCGGATTGAATGGGAAACTGAGAATTTTCATGTTTTTGCTTTAATTTATTATTTATTTATTTTTATCATTTTCTTTCTGTAAATTCTGGCTATTCTATAAGTTGCTTGCGTTATTGAGAATTTTGAAGATGGAATTACTTGCATTATTGTGTTTTAAATCTTTTACTCAGTTTGGTGACATGATGTCCCTTAGTTTAATCATTTTGAGGTAGTGTCTACTAGTATATTCAGTTGCTCACTTCCGATGCTAATGGTAGCACCGATGCATATGCTTTATCACCTCTAGATCATGGGTGCATATAAATATGTCTGAATTATTGTTCGGTTCAAGAAACTAAGAAATCCTTTTACTTTTTTTGAAATAATTTTCAAAACTTAGGCGTAAATACAAGATAAAGCAATTAAAGGTGTCAAGGTTATGCTGTCTCGTTACGGCATTCAATAAGTTCAATGATCTAGTTTGATTATAGATTAAGTGGTGATGCAGTGCCCATGCACTGCCTTCATTTTCACTAACAACAGATGCAGTTTCCTTCGGCTATTGACCCTTTTGTTGGTGGTATGTGTGCCTCGTCTTAGTGGATGACCGCAATCTGCGGGTAGCTGATTTTGCTCAGTTTTGGGCAATTGCAAAGGTATACCCTCAATTCTCTCTTTCTAAGAACCTCTACCATGTGTTCTGAAATGACGACTCAATAAATTTGAAATACATCCAACATTGCGTGGTTGGTAGTATAATGTTTCCTGTACCTGATCTAATTTAACCGATGGATCTATACTTTCTTGTTTCAACTTAATCTGGAATGGTTCAAAAAAAAAAAAAAAAAATATTACTGATGTGCCTAGTTGCTAAATTTTGGCTGCTGTACTTCGTTTTAACAAAGCTGTCTGAAATTCTTATATATTGAGGTTTTATAGTTATGATTGTGTTAAAGTTAATGTTATCAATGTATATTATTTAACAGTCAAGTTTCCTATTAATTGATATCATGGATGAATATATATTTAATACTAAAATTTTTTATTGATGTTAAATAGGAGAATTGTATTCTCTTTTGGGGACAAATGAAATGAAATACTTTGGTCTGTCCAGATTGTCAAATTTTGCGTCTGAGCTATTTTATGCGCACAGTAGTTCTTTAGCATTGTTCTGTAATAACTATGTTAGGGATTTCTCGATATGAAAAATTATAGATAATGAAATTGTTTGATAAAAGATACTTTGTATTGATGTTTTGATGTGTGAGTTTGTTTTGGCCCAAATTTTAGGATGTAGCTGCTCTTAGTCATTTTTTCCCTTAAACTTGGTCCGATTAGTCCAGTATTATGCTTCTCAAAATGGCAAAGATTGGCTGAATTTGATAATTGTAATTATGAAAAATTGACGAAAAAAATTCATATGGCTCTGTAGTTCTTCCCAATATATTGGAAAATTTGGGTGAATTTTCATACAAAGGGCACATCTACTTGTAAGTATTTTACTGCTATTCAGTGCAAGCAGCTACCTATTCTGCTTGCCTATCGTTATTTCTGTGCTGGGTTATATGGTGATGCTGGTTCTTGTAAGATGGTAGGAGGTGGTGGATGCTTATCGCACCTGTTCTCTATCTGAATTTTCCTATTCTAAAGGAGCTGATTCACGCAGGCAGAATATACAACAACATTTCATTTTTTATTATTTCCATCTTGAAACTAATGTTCTTTCTACTGCTATTTTAAATTTCGTTTTATTCTTTTTTTTTTTTTTTTTTTTTTTTTTATGACTTCAAGGATGGGTTAAGCATAATAGAGTGGTTACTTATGGTTTTGTTACTTATTATTGTCTTAACTCATTGTCCCTTTTTTTTTCTTGTCAGAGTTCGGGTTATGAAGTTTACATACTGGAAGCTCCATATAAGGACCCTGTGGTAGGTTTATATTTTACTTACTAGTGACCAGTGTTGTAAGTCACCATTTTCGTTCACTCTTCTTTCACTGCATACTATTTTCATGCAATATTTGGCGCTCTTATTTTCAATGCAATTATGCAAGAATTGAATTCATAATTCTTGCAAATCAAGTGTCCTTGTGAAAGCGTATGCTTTGATGGGTGGTGTACTGCATTTAAGTTTCTTTATTAGTCTTCTGATGCTCTTGCACAAGAAGGGATTAGTACTTTAAATGTGTTGTTTGATTTTTTCTGGTCATGCTATTTTTTTTGGTCACAAAATGCCATTTAGTAATCCTCAGTCTGAAAATGGCATAATTTGAAATTTTTGTGGATTTTAGGGCTGTGCAGCTAGGAATGTGCATGGTTTTACCAAAGATGACATTGCAAAGATGGCCAGGCATTGGGAGGAAGCTCCATCTTTGTACTTGCAACTAGATGTCAAGGTTAGCTGTAATGATGTTCTCAATTTTGTTTTGGGGTAGTATGTTGGAAATTCAAAGCAAAGATGCAGTCATAGGTAGAAATGTCTATTGGAATTTGGGTTCAACTTTGTTACTTTGGTCATTTAAGAAAAGAAGAAAAATGCAATATTCAGTTGGGAAATGCATTAAATTGTGAAGGTTACAGTATAAATTTGGAATTTTCAATTTTAAAGAAAAATTTGGAGTTGCTTCTACGCTTGGGCTTGGGTTTTGATGCTGTATTTTTGCTGGCTTGGCAGTCATTATTCCACGGGGATGACCTGAAGGAAAGCGGAATTCAAGAGGTAGTTAAATAGCAATATGCTTTTCATCATTATTAAATATAAAAATTTATTTTACCTTATATTTTGGTGTGATATGCTTGAATGGCTAAAACATGTCCGTTGAATCTGGTAATGTAAATGAAAAAGTGCAGTACGATTCTCATCATGATGCTCAGTTCTATGGGGGCTATTGCCTTGACTCTAACTGATGAGAGTTTGACTCCATGAGAAATTGAGCAAAAGCTGCTGAATTGGCTTATTTCTTGCATGCACATTTGTACTGCAAAACATTGTGCAAAACGTGATTCTCATTGTAATACAAATATACACTCACTAGGCTTTGGGTTCCCCCCCCCCCCCCCTCTCTCACACACACACAAAATCAATCAATATATCTATCTTAATTGATGCAGGCTGTTGGAGATATATTAGAGCTAAATTCTGTAAGAGACATATCGGAGACAAGTTTGGGGCAATTTCATTGTCACATGTTTATTGGGATATTTAGGATTAATTCTTGAGGCCCTCAAGCTATGTAACATGGACTTTTCAAAATTGTTATGGCCCTTAGGGCTGTCAAATGGTAGAGCCTGAATCCTAGTGGTCTGAATCCAGACCAATTAAAATAATTTTCATACCACTCTAATATGACAGTTGAATATGAAGCGATTGTTTAATTTTTTATAGGGACTAGTTGTTGCTTAGGTTCAGTCCAGTCTTTTTTGACAAATTTTTCTGTTTTCTATAGGAATTATCTGAATTTTTTTAGCCTTCCAAACAACAAATATTTGTAAAATCTACTCTCTCTCTCTCTCTGTGATTGTGTGTGTAGTAGCCTTATTGTTTGCTGTTGTGTTAGGAACTTATTAACTAATTGAACTTTTGAATGACTGTTTTAACTGCTTTGATCAAAATTCATTTTAAATTAATATCTGCCAGGTAGACATGGACATGGAAGATGGAGATCTTGATGAAAATTTATCTGAGCAAGAAAGAAAGCATGAGAATATCATAGTACCACCTGTTGGAGTAGATGCACCTGATGGTATACGCCAGCTCTTTGTTTTTTATACTTCACATAATAGTGATTTTATGTAGATTTGGCATAGTCTGTCTGCCTCTGATTTTCTATGCTTTTAACAAGTACACTTGTGTCCCTTACCCAACTTTCTTTGAGTTACATTTCAAATTCTTATGATATATGTTTTACAATTGTGTCTGTTGTGTGTGAGCACATTTTGTTTTATTTTATTTTGTTTTTGTTTCTTCTTCTTCTTTCCTCTCCCTTTTCTTTTTCTCTTTAACGATTAAGCTTGGGTTAAGGCTGGGTTGGTTTTATGGATTAGTTGAGTTGGATAAATGATGAATTTTTATACAAATATTCCATATTTTGTCTCGTAACTTTTTCCCCCTAGAAGTTTTCTCTAGTTAATATAAATTAAACCACATTTGATAGAAGAAATCAAGGAATGTGGACTTGGAATGTCTGTATTTAAGTTGAAAAATAAGAAAGAATAACCATCAAGCCAGTCATTAAAACAAAAATTGTGATGCAATTTGGAGTTAAGAGCCTTTTTTATTGATCAATTTTCCTGTCAGTGTACTAGCATCCAAGGAATGAATTTTTAAATGGTAGGTTCTTGTTTGGGGGAAAATATGCAGTTTATTTAAGGCATTGGTAAGGAGTTTCCGACAGTAAGTGCACTTGCACATGAAGTTTCAAAAAAATAGGTCCCTGTTCAGGTATCTGACTGGGTGAGTTTGGTTTCTGCTTTGCCTCCAAAATAACCCAACATTTTCTATGGATTAACTTTTGGTTTGTGTGGAAGCAAGTTCTTGCAAAATCTGGTTCTGTGTCTTGTGGATGCTTCATTATCAGAACATTCTTGTTAGGTTTATGTTTTCATGACTGCAAATAGTTTCTGTTTCCAGCACTAATGAGTTTGCTAGTTCATTATTTTTGTGAAATGCGAAATCTTATTGTTTGTAGTTTTATCTTTGAGAATTTCCCCAAGGCAAGTGAAAGTTTTATCTGAATAATTATTTCTTATGTCCATGACAAATTTCTTTTCCACATTATACAAACACAGAAATCATTGCATGATTTTCTTTTGCCTAAATCCATTAAGAAAGACAATGACTTTTATTCCCAACATGTATGTTAATATGCTTGACTATTTTATGATTTAGATTCTTCAAAGGATAGGAATAGATGGGATTCCGAAGGAGACCATCTGACCGAAGAAGTGAAAGAATTAGGTAGGAGTAAATGGTCGAATGATTTAGATGAAGATGATTCTGAAAGAACTGAAAAGGTGAAGGGTAATTTAAATGCTCTTTCTGGGTTGATTCAAGCATATGGCAAGGAAACAAAATCTGTACGTTGGGCTGACCAGGTATTTATAGATGGTTTATGCTATTATTTTGTCATCTTCAAGGCCCATATGAATGTTCATGTATTTCGCATGATCACATTTTTAACTGTCCTCGCTAATCTTAATATCCGGTGTTGCTATCTGGTGCATTTTTTAGGTGGTTGAGACAATTGAGAAATAGACATGGAAAACTTGAAAAATTTCTTTGATATCGTATTATAACATAAACGTATTTTAACTCACATATGTGAGTTGCAGATTATTTTAGGGTGAGTTCGTTGAAGAACATGCTAATAGATTTTAACAGTCAGTCGGGATGTATTGTCATATGTCATGACTGAATGTAGCAAAATTCCATCCAAATGGTGTTTTTGGCCATAGGCGATAGAAACTAAATGTGATAACAGTGTGGATCAGCAACTAAATACTTTTCTCAAACAGCATGTAAGTGAGAGATAGGGAGTTACTGGTGGATTTTGGACAAAATCATAACATGTGGCTTCAAGGTTGTTGTGATGGAACTGTCTTGGGAGTTTACTAAAGACTCTTTAAAAAGTAATTGTGCATGTGATGGATTAACTGAGGAAGAAGTCTTTGAATTAGTGGAGACTACATGATATGGTTGACTTTGAGCCATTGCAAGCCTCTGCTGGAGGAATGTTCTCTATCTCCTTGGTTTCTGCTGAATGACTTCTCAGAACTGCAGTTATATATCCCACTTGCTTTTTTGAGCCCTTACAATATTGTGGCAATGTGAAACTTCTAAGCATGTTGGGCAGCATTGAATGTTAATTGTCGTTCAACAAATATTGGCTGCCTGTATGGTGACCATCTACATAATTAAGTATACTTAATGTTTGGCTTATTATTCTTTTTGATAGAGAGATGTTTAACAGATGTAGCACATATAGCGGTAAGACCTATTTAAGGAACAATGGAGTTGCTTACCTTTCACTTGAATAAGGTCACAAATATTTTGATTTTGATTTTACTTTTGTGGTTAGAAAGTGATTGGCCTCTAATCTGGTTGCTTGCTTAATCCGCGTGGCTATGTAATCTAGCAGCTCAATGCTTCTTCTGATTACTTTTGCGTTTAAAATAGTTGCATGTCTATATTTCTAAATTCTGTTGTGCTTATCTCGCCCTTGGTTGCTCCCTTCCTCTCTGCAGGCTGGCAACACTGGTTTTTCAATACATGCGGTGAAGAAGGGAAATGTATTGTCTTTAGTGATTGGACCAGGGACTGGATACAACTTGGTTAGTTATCCAGTTAATATGGTTGCCTTTAACAATATCAGAGTCTCTGGATTTTTAAGAGACTACTTTATGCCATCTTCTGTCATGGAAGTATCTTTATCTTACAGTTGGTTGAAGAAGTTTCTGTCTTTTCTAGCTGGTCACTTAAAACAATTTTTTTGCTCTTGCAAAAATTATCTGTGCTAATCCCCACACAAAGATAAATTATTTCTTCTCCCCATCTTTCAGTCATTCCCACAGGATTGACTTAGCAAGCTCACTAAATTTGCTTTCAACACTTGCAGAAGTCCAACCCATTACCTGAAGAAGAAATCCCAGCACCGACCCCTAATACTGTTGAGTCAAAGAGGCAAAGCATATTCCAAGAGCGACTACGTGCAGAGCGTGATTCGTTCAAAGCAGTTTTTGACAGGAGGCGACAGCGGATTGGTGGGCTTGTTTTGGAGGAGGAATAGGACTGTCATTATAATTATTATTTTTTCATTGACAAGGGGGTTGATCTTCTTATTGCAGAGGATCGAAAAGGGTGGTGCAGTCCTTGTAATTATGTAGTGTCACTATAAGGATAGGGATTGTCCCCTTTAGAAGTTTAGTTTTCTTACCCCCTTTAATCTTTTGATGCAAGCGACTGTATATCATGTTGTTCTGATGTGATAATAATATTTGTAAGAATAGCTTAATGAAAAAATATGCTTAAAACTAAAATTTGTTGTTCTTGGCTTGTACTCTTCTGCAAGGATGTTTTGGGATTGTGTGTAGCATTTGTACCATTGAGAATTTTTGGGTTTGTACGTGCTACCATGGGCTTGAATATAACCGGAGAAGGAAGGTAGCCCTGATGTTTGTGTTCAAGAAGAAGATGAAGAAGGCTATATATTTTTGCGTTAAGCAGCAGTGTATCGTGGGAGTGTTTAAGGGCTCTGGCTGGGGCATGTTTTCCCTGTCTTTATTTGCTTTTGATTTTTTTTTTTTTTTTATAAAAAAATTATGAAGTCCAGTTGGGATGGACCGGAGAGGATCCGGATCCATAAAGGAAATATGAGAGACCCTTCCATCCGGATGGTCCTGTAAAACACAGGGTAATTACATCTTCCTATCAAATTGTGACACCTCATTAAAAATACAAAATCTCACCAATTACTCTAAACTAGAATACACTCAATCATTCTGTCATCCCACTGCTCTGCCCCTTAAACCACCCACCGATCCACCTACTCCGCCCTAGATTCAGCCACCGGCCACGGCCAGACAGGCCGCCATTTTCTCCACCTTCCTCTGGCCCACAAGCACGGCGATTTCTCCGCCGTACTCTACGTCAGGCGCCATCACCGGCGATTCTCCGCAGTGGACGCTGTCAGCTATGGAGAGTTGAACGCCGCACACTCACTTCATAAGCGTCGTCGTCAAGACTGGCGGCCGAGCGCAGTTCTGGCCGAACCGGCGCAGTCAGCTCTGGCCACAGCCCACTGCGCCAGTTCTGGCACGCACAGTGGCCAGATCTGGCCGCGCGCAGTGGCCAGATCTGGCCGCAGCGGGCGCGGCCGTTCTGGCCACAGCCCGCTGCGGCAGATCTGGCACTGCGCGCGGCCAGATCTGGCCGCAGCGGGCGCGCCCGTTCTGGCCACAGCCCGCTGCGGCCAGATCTGCCGCGCGCAGTGGCCAGATCTGGCCGCAGCGGGCGCGGCCCGTTCTGGCCACAGCCCGCTGCGGCCAGTTCTGGCCGCGCGCAGTGGCCAGATCTGGCCGCAGCGGCGCGGCCCGTTCTGGCACAGCCCGCTGCGGCCAGTTCTGGCCGCGCGCAGTGGCCAGATCTGGCCGCAGCGGGCGCGGCCCGTTCTGGCCACAGCCCGCTGCGGCCAGTTCTGGCCGCGCGCAGGGCCAGATCTGGCCGCAGTGGGCGCGGCCCGTTCCGGCCACATCCCGCTGCGGCCAGTTCTGGCCGCGCGCAATGCTCCGAGGTGGCTCCGGTGGGATCGGAGTGTGGCGTTGGGCGGAGGTAGCGGCTCCAGTGGTTTAAGGGTAGAGGAGTGGGCTGATTCAATGTATTCATGTCTATAATATTTTGGTGAAATTTATCATTTTAGCTGAGTTGTTACAATATAATTGGGGGCTGTAAACAAGGGTTTTCAGCCATCCGTATTGAAGATTTTTTCAGGAAGTATATATCCTATCGTATCATATCATCAAATGCACCAGGATATAGACCAAAAGCTCTCTCTCTCTCTCTATCTCTACATGGCCTCAGCTGGTGCTTCGGGACACTTGCTTGGACGTTTCATCGACCCAGAATCAGCAAAATGCAGCATCTCTGCCCCCTCTCCAATTTCCAGTAGGCAATCCATTCATTTCTTCCATCAAGTAAGCTACACTTTCTCACATTTCTTTATTTGAAACCCATGATGCGTATGTATATTACATCTTACAAACGCAGCTTTGACACACACACACACATATATATATATATGAATCTTGTTGAAAGCAGAAATATCAATCGTGTTCACTTTCCATGAATGGTTGCCAAGGAGACCCAAGAGTCCCTATCGGAACCATTGAAACGCGTGCTTTTCCGGCAGTTCCATCACCTGCATTGGCTATGGAGAGGCTCAACTCCGCCATTTCCCAGTTGAAATCCGAGCCACCGCCATTTACATCTGGAATTATTCGTCTAGAGGTATGCTCTACAACTCATGAACTCTAAACGTGTGTAACTGCGTATGTGATATGCAAAGTCTTTCTTATCTGTAGTGGGGGCACGCCACGTGGCAATCTGCCATTGAACGGCGCCCTACGAAAATATTGTTCCTTATCTTGCTCTACATAGAACGACCCAATACCATCGAGATTCGCGGTTTTGCAAAGAAAATTATCCTCAAATAAAGAAAAGGATGATAAACGCCATATATATACTATATGTGATTAAATTTATTTTTTACAAGTTTAATTTTAAAAATAACTTGTATTTTCACGTAAAAAAGTATTAGAGTAAGAGAGTCTTAGAAAATGATTAAGTAATTAATTTTTATATTTTATTTTTTTATTATTTATCGTAATTTATAACAGAAAAAAATTAATTTGATTGTTTTTTTAATTAATTTAAACTTTTAAAACAAGAAATAATTTATTAACTACGATTTTAACTTTATCCATTTTAGTATTACCCTTATTATTATTATTATTTTAATTTTTACAACGGAGCTAAGGGCTCATAGTGGTTCTTTTGGGCCTTAAAATAGTTCTTGCCGTGGTAGTACACTAGTACAGTAGTACTATTTTCCCAACTAAGGCTGGTTTGGCAAGTAACTTTCCTCTTTTTTTTTTTTTTTTTTGTTTAATAAGGATTAATCCAAAAAAATGATTAGAATTATTATGTCAATATGCAGGATAGTTATGAAAAAATGTGGTTTATAGCATTACTTAATTATTTTTTGTCTTATGAGAAACACTTTTTTTTAATAGAATGTGAGAAAGTTCATAATTTTTTAATAAAATTTTCAGTACAACCCTAGGCCAATTTTTTTAAATAATAATAATAATAATAATAAAAAATCTACTCAATTAGTAATTCATTAGAAATTTAAAGTTGGGGTATGCATATTTAGCTCTCGTTTGGTGACAGTTTTCAAAACATTTTTTTATGTATTTAAAATGATTTTTTTTCAAAATTATTAACAAATAATTAAAATGCAAAATATTTTGCAAACACAACATTTTTTAAATATAGACCTAACCAAAAAATATTTTTCACTTTTTTAAATTAAAATAAAAAATACTTTTTGAAATTGTTATACAAAAGAAAAAAAATTAAATTTTGTCCTTATGTTCTTATGCGATTTTAATTTAATCCCTAAATTTTCAATTTTGATAATTAAATTCTTAAATTGTTTTTTTTCAAATAGATCCTTCTACCTAGTTAGCGTCTGATTAATTACTAGTATATTTCATTGGACCAATTAATTAATGTTAGGTGTCTTTCATTTGACACTTTATATGCCAATTGTATTTGTCATGTGACACAATTGGCTGATAAGGCGATCATTTTTTAATTATTATTATTATTATTTTTTAAAAAGAAAGTTTTGAACCTTTTTATTTAGGATATATCAAATTGTGACAGGTGATGCATTCAGTTAACAAATGACATGTCAAATGAAAATTACACTTTATTAATTAATTAATTGGTTTGAATTAGCATACAGTTACAAAAAAACCTATTTAAAATCAGATAAAAATCGAAAAATCCTAATTATCAGAAGTGAAAACTTTAAAGAGTAAAATTGAACAGCCGCGAAACAAAATGAAAGAGCCGAAGCAAATAGAAAGAGAGGCAAAGCTAACGTTGTTGTGAGTGAAGGTGCCAATCCAGCAGCCGGTTGAACCAATTGATTGGCTCCACGCCCAACACCACCTCCGCCTTCCTCGCTGCTTCTTCTCCGGTCGAACTGGCAGTTCCGACCTTTTGAGTTTCACCAACGGCAACGGCAATGGCAATGGCAATGGCATCTCAATGGGTGCACACAATTTGGTCAGCGTAGCTGGTGTAGGCTCCGCGGTCTTCTTTCGCAGTATTCATCCCTTCTCATATGGCGATTGGAAATCCATTAAAAGGTAAAGTAAAACGTAATCTCGTTTTCTTCTTCTAACTTCTCTGTCTCTCTCTCTTTTTTTTTTGTTTGTTTGAATAATGTTATTGCATTGAAAAAGCTTTTTCCTTTCACCTTTGATTTTAAGGATAGATTGCAAATGTGACAAGTATGATTTGATAGTGTTAAAATATTGATTAAATTATTAAGTTTAGTTTTTCCCATCAGCTTAATCTTGAACAACTAGTAATTTATCACACAGGAACCTTAAAGATGAGACTTTATCCAAGTAGTATTATTCTTGATATAATATATAAGAAATTCTAGATACTATAATTCTATTCAATATTCATCCAATAATACTGACGTGACACTCCCAATTAACTTTTAAATTAATCTTCGTTAAATAAAAAAAAGGAAAACTTTACTTAACTTTCCTAAACTTTCATTCCTTTTGTAATTACCCTCAAAAGTTCAAAAACTTTCAATTTAGTGTATCAAACTTTCAATTTTTTGCAATTTCACATATTTGTTAGGATTTTCTGTTAAATACTAACGGAGGCCTTAGAAATTCCCAAAATACCCTTTTTTTCTAAAAAAACAATTATTTAATTAATGCAATTTTGGAATTTTATAAATTTTTTAGGGGTATAAAGTTATTTTACCTTTTGACCGTTTAATTTAACCTCAAACCCTAACGGGATGGGTAAGATGGTAAAAAATTGAAAGTTCGATACACTAAATTGAGAGGTTTTAAACTTTCAAGGGGTGATTGCAAAAGTGATGAAAGTTTAGGAGGGTTAAATGAAATTATCACTAAAAAAAAAAATTCCAATGATTGATTTGGAGTGCCATGTCAACATTGTTGATATCGAGCATTACTCAATATGTATATGAACTACTCTGGTAGGTATTTTACATGAATATAAAATATTGTAATAGCTAATGTAAGCCCAACTATCGCACATTAGCTTAAGGTGAATAATCATTTTGATTTTTTTTTTTTTTTGGGTGTTTTTGCAAAGCCTGTCTAGAGCATCTCCAGCATTAGTGGTTATTTTAGCTACTTAAAAGACACATTTTTTTATTTTAGCTACTAATTTTTTAATACAAACTCTAACAGATTATCTATCTCACTCTTTAATTTCTTTAAATATTATTTTTCAATGTATTTTTTATTGTAAAAGTTGAGAGAGGGAGAGATAGAGGGAGAGAGGGGAGAGAAAATAATAATAAAAAAAAACATTAAAATGTTCTACAGTCAACTTTTATATATGAAAGTTAAATGTAACAAAATGAATAGAGTTGAAGCATCTCCTAGAGAAATAAAGTGGTTCATAATAGCTAAATATAGCAATTATGAGCCAGATGAAAGGTCTGCTAGAGATGCTCTTAGATGGAGAATCTTGATTTTTTGTATTCTCTATTTGAAGGTTCCTCTCGAAGAAGTGTCCCTTAATCCGTGCTTATGGTGCTATACGTTTCGATGCGAGGTCTAACATATCATCAGAATGGGAGGGTTTTGGATCCTTTTACTTCATGGTTCCTCAGGTAGAGAAGTTGTGTTCTTTTCATCATGTAGTTAGTAGCCTTAGGTCATGTTTCGTCATGTTTCTTGTTAGTTAGTATTAATACCATATGCTGCTAGATACTGAATGACAGGTTGAGCTTGATGAGCTTGAAGGAGGCTCAATGCTTGCCACAACTGTTGCATGGGACAAATCCCTTTCATGGACATGGGCAATGGCTATTGATGCACTTCAGGCTACCATGTACCAGGTTCATATAATGGGCTTTGCTTGTTGAGTAGATATTGGACAGTTTATCTTTTATTCCATATCATGTTTATACATTCATTGATGATGCAGGTTTCTTCCACTGTTGTAAAGCTGCGAAAAGAGGTTCCAAGAACATTCATTCTAAGCAATAATCACATCCCCAGTAAGACATATTGGGATCTTGCTGTAAACAGAGCCTTGCAGCTGATTGACAGAAGCAACTTAGCACTGATTAAGGTGTTATATAATCTCTCTGCTGTGCTTTGCTTGAGTCTTATTGTTTTTGAATATTCCGTTTCTTTACTTGTGAAAATTAATTTGCTACAACATCCACCCCCTACCTGCCTCCTTTTTGGTTTCTCTCTCTTCAGTATTAACGAGTCAATCTTGTCTTGGAAATTAAGGTTGTACTAGCACGGAGCAGCAGAGTGGTAACTACTACAGATATTGACCCTATAAGATGGTTAGCTTGTTTACAGGTACTGTTTTCTGGTCTTAGCTCAATAATGAATGGACAATTGTAGCAACAAGTTAAGATTAGCAAATATGCGATAAACTTTGCAGGTTGAAGGGGAAAATGCTTATCAGTTTTGTCTGCAGCCACCTAATGCCCCAGCATTTATTGGAAACACGGTAACTGGGTTGCATTACTTATCACACATTAATTGAGCTTATGCTTCTTGTGCACTTGATTTTCTGTGATTTTCTATACTCCGTTGCACCAATTTGAAAATCTTGCTGATGAAATAGATTTCGTGTGGTTTCCTATGGTCTTAATTTGAAAGTCACACGAGTGAACTTTAACATAGGATGCTGACATGCAGAAAGTTCCTCGGGAGGCATTTCGTTACTTTCTTTCCCTTTTTTTCCTGTATATCACCCTCTAAAAATGGGATACATATTATCTGTTCGCAATGTGTCTGGCAGGGCATTCACTCATCTGGATCCCTAAAGAAGTATTCTTTGTGAAGTTATTTCCTTCATTTTACTTAACCAAAAAAGGACCTTTTTTAATATCAAATTTGCATTTTCCTGTTCAGCTAAAAGCTACATTGCTTGTGCCTATTACTATCATTTTCGCTTTCAAAGTCCTTGGATTTGATATTCAGCATTTGATTTCATTTCCTATGCTGCTTTGGATGTTCAGTATCACATTTCATTATATATAAAAAGGCAAGAATCTAACTAGAAAATTTAATTTATATTTGTTTCCATTTGGTACATTTTAAACAAAAGCTACAGAAAAATTGTGTACAGCAGTAAATATTTCTCCCCTGGCCCTCCTATTTTAGTTTGACTTGTATCAACTTTGTGAATAGCCAGAGCAACTATTTCATAGAAAATGTCTTAGCATTAGTAGCGAGGCTTTGGCTGGAACTCGTGGTAGAGGTGGATCAACGACTCTAGATCTTCAAGTAGAACTTGACTTACTTTCCAGGTTATTATTTTTGTTACTTTAAACTTAATAGTTGTTGATTTATGAGGATGTTTATACCATTACTAATGATGCAAGTAATTTCTATTATTTGTGAGTCGCTGACATCCAACTATTGTCATGTCACTTGTCCCTGTATTGACTTTGCAGTCCAAAGGATCACCTTGAGTTTACTATAGTGCGAGAAAGCATAAGAAAAAAATTAGAGGCAAGTTTACTTTTGTTCCTGTTAGAGATATTTCTCTTTGTGTATTCTGTGGTAGTTGTGGCCTTCCAACCTCAATGCTAGGAAGAGAGAGGGAGAGAGTACTGGTTTTTTTTTCCTCTGACAGCAAAATGTCTAGAATCCTCGGTGATGGAGTAAAAGAGCTCATTGCATAATGTAGTCCAGATAAAACGCTAATGGTCCATTGTAATGATCAAGGTATGTAACATGTTATAGTAAGTCTGTCAATTGTCTATGTTGAGAGACATGCCTTATTCATGACAATGGACCATTACGGTTCATGTATGACCTGCTTTTCTCTCGTGTCCCTGTTACTGCTTTGAGTTGTCTAAGTCTCCACCGTTAGTATTCTCTTCTGACTAGGGCATGTTTCTAATAATGCCATCATGCTACTAGCCTTCTCCTTTTGGCCTTGAAGCCTGCAACATCTATATAAGCAGGTTGCTATATGACATGGCATTAGCTGCTGAACCAGCACCCTCATAGTTGGCATCTGTTATAGACTATCAAAATTATTTTGGCATCTTCAATTCTGTTGACTCAGTTCTGCTTTGCAGGCTGTATGCAATGAGGTAGTGGTAGAACCAAAGAAAGCGATACGGAAACTCCCAAGAGTCCAACATTTATATGCTCGATTGGCAGGCAGATTAAGAAGTGAAGATGATGAGGTAAAAACCATACAATGTAGTGTCCAAAATAATAAGTTTCCTTTTATCACATAGAATTTTGATTTCTGATTCGGATTCAATTTGTATATTTTTTATCCTTTTGGTTTACTCCCACTAACCCAAAATTACATGACTTTGCAGTTGCTTTTCTTCCAAAAAGTTTGAAATGTTGATTGTTAATTTAGGGGAGATATGATTTTCTTTTTGGTTACTTGTATTATTTTCAAAGTTATAATATTTCTATCTTTCCTTTCCAGTTTGACATCTTAGCTTCTCTTCATCCAAGTCCTGCTGTTTGTGGATTTCCAACAGAAGAGGCACGACTTTTTATTGCAGAAGCTGGTAGATGCTATATCATTGTCGTAAATATGTTTTCTTGGGCAGCACTGTACTAGATTTTTTTTTTTGGTTCTTTTAGATAATAGATTCTAATTTTTTTGCCTTTTGGTCTATTGTACTCAATTGATTAACTGTGTTAGTTTTAGAGAAGAAAATTTAATCCTGACAATTAAGGTTGAGCATGCGAAAGAACTCAAGATGTCAAAAATTGTATATGCCTTCTATAAAGAACCAAGGAAGTGTACTATGTTGGAATATGTACAGAATAAGGACATGCCACTGGTACTGATAAATGATGGGGTGAAAGGGGAGGTGGTGGTTATGCTATTTGTGGTGAATCTGGTGGTGGTGGCCTTACATAAAGGTTGTCATGGTGGTGTTGGTTGTGGTAGTGGTGATGGAGTTAGTGTTCGAAGAATTTGCAGATCTAGGACTAGATTCTGAATTTGGAACTCAAGTCTAGGTTCCATTTTTCATAAATAGTTGTGGCTTTAATTCAATACCACTGTCATAGGCCTAGGTAACCCCCCATTTGTTGGAGGACAGAGTTTTCCTCCAAACTGGGTTGGAAGAACTTCCTCCAGCCTCATCTATAAAAGTATCATGTGTCCCTTTGCATGTGAGAAGTACATGTATTTTTTAATTGCAAGGACAAAGTTGGAATAAACACATGCATTTTTTAATAATTTTTTACAACTTTGTCCTTACAATTAAAAAATGCATGTGCTTCTTACATGCAAAGGGACATATGACACTTTTATAGATGAGGTTAGAGAAAGTTCCTCCACCTAGTTTGGAAGAAAATTCTGTCATTTGTTGGAGGAGGCGGATGAACCTACTCTCAGAGCACCTTTAGATTCACTTGCATTTGCATGCACCTTATTCAAATAACTGGTATTGCATAACTCAAGTAGAAAATGTCAAGTAAATGAGAGCATTAAGAATTGAACCATACACCTCATGGACCATGGTCAGGTACTCTTTATCAGGCTGCATAGCATGTACCTTAAAGAAAAAAAGAAAAGAAAAGAAAGTAAAATAGATACACACACCTAGAGAGATTCTGGAGGTACTACTACACTGAAAATTGGTTACCTAGGCCTGGATATAGCAGGAAACTTTATTGTATCAGCCCGTGTGTCCATGTATCTACCTAGGCTGATTAGTAATCAGTAATACATCTTCTAATTGCTGCTCTTATGTACTGAAATATTCAATTTGATATGCCATAAAAACATAACCTTTCCATTTATTCAATATAACACTTTAATTAACTTTTTCTTTTTCGGTGCTCAATACTTCCTGAACTTCGATAAAAAAAAAACATATTTGGTTTCTATCAATGTCTATAAAATTTAAACTTTTACATATCTTGTTTAGAAGTATTTGATCGAGGAATGTATGCTGGGCCGGTTGGTTGGTTTAGCGGAGGAGAGAGCGAGTTTGCTGTTGGCATCAGGTCTGCATTAGTGGAAAAGGTGAGCTAAGTAAATTCTTTTATTTTCTGCTACCTCTCCTTTTGAGCCGGTAGGAACTGCTTCCAGAACTTATGATGCATAAATCAATTGAGAAGTGGTTCCCTCACATTTTCCAGATGCTTCAGAATTAAGACCAAAGTTATTAGTGGTAACCATTAAGTAGTAATAAGAGCAATTAATTTGTTTTGTATATTGTAGGCATATCTTGTAATTGTCCATACCATTTTGTATTCATGCTGTTGACAAAATTTAGTTGTGACCAATTTGGATCCTAGGGTCTTGGTGCATTGATCTATGCTGGAACAGGAATAGTGGAAGGAAGCAATCCATCTTTGGAGTGGGATGAATTGGAACTCAAGATATCTCAGGTATGTTTCTCCATGCATGTGTTATATGGGAGGGTGGGTGGGTATGGATGTGTACGGAAGATTGTGTGGGTAATGTGGGGTGTGTTGCACGTGTGTGTTCAAGCTTGTGTATGTGAAGAACAAATCTGTTAACAGCCATCTCTTTGCATCAATCATCAGCATTGTTGGAAGACATTGCGAAACTCTGTTTTAATGTGTTCTGATCTGTTATGTAGTTCACCAAGTTGCTTAAACTCGAACTGCCTCTGCACCAAAAGTACTTGAGGAGTATAAACTGAATGGTTAGTGGTTCTGACGAAGTCTTATTGATTGCACATAATATTGTTTTTCTCTCTCTTTCTTAAGAGGAGGGAGGGGGGTGAGTTTGCTCATGAGTTGATGAGATGACTAGATTATATTTCACGTGTTCCAAACTAGTATTAAGAACCTGTGCTCCTAATCATATATTTTTTCCTTAAAATATTAAAATTTACCCTCGTTTTTCAAATTTTCCAGATTGGTGTTCACCAGTAGGCAGTAGTGAACATTAGGTGTTATCTTGTGTTCTGATTTGCATTCAAGAAAAGGTCAAGTTGCTGGAGAAGTTATAATAAACAGAAGCAAACAGGATTTGTAAGTAATCTGAATATTCAAGGGGAAATGGGGTTTCAACTCGCTCCATTCTGTCATCATGGATGTTTTGAGACATAACCTCGGTATCATGCAGCATTCAGAGAAACACCAGTCATGAAAATACTTTTTCCAAATCATTGGTTCCATAGTTTGATAGTCCCTTCAGTACATCTATTTTTATTTAGTGCTTTGAATGCGTTATACATCGACATGGCTTATGTTCAAATATCAGGAAAGTTATTAAAATTCTTTGTATATTGTAAGTCCTTCAAATACAGAGGAGCCTTAAGCAATTTATGATTGGAAAAACCATTTTATCATCTTTTCGTTGATTCTTATTTTTAGCTCCATTGTATCATCTTTTGCTCCAGATTAATTCCATAAGCCAGAATTCCAGGTTGAAGTTGTTGACCTTGATTGTTCGGAGTGGAAAAACCGCGAAGTTTTTTGTCCTTGGCTGGTTTTGATCTTCTTGCCACATTGGCTTGTTCAAAATTTTATTTCAAGTTCTTTGTTAATCTGCTGCATACAATGTCCGCATATGGATGTTTTCAATAAAATGAAACTAACAACAGAATAGATTATGTAAATGTTGCATTACTCCTTTAAGTTAATCTCGTAATGTCCCCCTGTACGTGCAATAAGAATCTTTCTTTCAGAGATGGGCGTAGATAGTTTGTATCTAGAGAATCCTCAAGCATGCCACATACCCCTGTTGTATACTATCAACTTGCAGAAATCTGATCTTGGAATCTCTATCAGATGCATATATCAAGTACTGAAAATTACTATTTTTTAGGTAAGCCCGTAGAACTGGTGAACAAGCTACTCATTACTATTTCTAGCTTGGCTCGTTACTTTGCTCATTTGAGCCAGTTGACCAACCTAAACAGGATAGAAAGTCAAGCTCCACGGCTTAGCCAGCCAAGGTCAGGTGTCCACTTTGGGCTCCGCTTTCAAACAGTTACTTATGCACACCACTTTATGCTCTTTTAAAATTTACCCAGGTAACACTTGAGAAGAAAAGTTGACTGTATTTTAACCATATACCTCATATAAGCTCCATGCATCTTCTAAACTGGAACTATTTTTTGTCCATACTTGAAAAATAGTATGAAAGTCATATCACAAGAGTATTGTTGAACTATCTTTGTTATTTAACTTCAACAAAAAAGTAGTACTAGCTGATAGGCAATCTTTACATTTATCTTCCCCCTTATCTCAATTCCATTCTTTTTCGTTCTCTCATCTCTCACCCAAAATAGAAACTACAAAAACAATAAGAGTGATTATGCTATGTACATTTCCTCTTAGTTCCGCTGCTACAACCTCTACTTTAATTGCAGGGTTCAATTTGAACTCCCTATAAATATACATGCATATGTATCTTAACATGGCTTATGCTTGATGCAGTCAAGAGCACCAGAAAAGCGCGTGAGCCTTGTCACAAACTTCCCTGGTTTTGCTTTGATCACTTCCTTCTTCTGCATCTTTTTTATTTGCCTTCCAGATTGGACAAAGAAGGCTCCATTCATCAACAAATCCTCCTCTGATCTCCAATTCCATGTCCTCCACTCACTCTCAGGTGCATAGTCCCTCTTTGTCACCTAGACCACCCACGCGTGAAAAACGTTACTCTTTCTACATATACAACATCAAATGTTTGGAAGTCAATGTGCACACATCTTATGTATGTGGATTGATTCTTTCCTTTCTTCTTTTTGGGTTATTGTATGTGAATTAATTTGACGATTTATGATTGACACTAAAGACGCTTCTGTTAGAGAATTTGAAATTGGAAAAGAGAAACGTTGAATTTGTTTTTTTTTGACTTTTGCATTTTGTGCATATGATTGTAGTATGCCTACCTCCTTAGAATCTGTGATGGGAGGAGCGATAAACCGGTTACCCTGGCTAAGAATGGTAGGATCTTGACTACCACCAATGGCATACATGTGCCAATGAGTGTAGTCGTTGTTGACAACATGGACAAACCCAAATCGGCACCTTGGCATCCTTTGCACCAATCCCTGACCGAAGTGATTGAAAGCAAGAGTTATCTGCATGAGTTTATCATCCTTGAATGTATTGCTTGCACCAAACAACATCACCTGCATGCATACATACATGCTTATTACCATTCATAAATCATTGAGAAAATATATTTCATTGTAGCCGGAATTATGATCGATGTACCTCATTATGTTTGGTGAAGTGGCAGTTGGAGATGGTGATGGCCGTGGATCCCTGTATTACATCAATTAGTCCATCCTGGCAATTTGACATTGAAACATGATCAATCCAAATATTTGTGGATCCAAAAATAGAGATTCCATCGCCATCACTGTCCGTGCGAAGACCATAGTGATCAGCTGTGTCTCTAATTAAGCCACCGTTCCCCAGCTTTATATCATGGATGTGGAGGCCATGGATTATCACATTTTTCACAAACTGAAGGGTTATTTGAGCACCATTGCAAATGTGCACATTAGCTCCACGTCCATCGATGGTCTTGTCACTTGTCACCATAAGCTCTTGGTTTAGCCTAATCGTCATGCTGCGTGCAAATATGATCCAGAGTGGCTTAAGCTGGATCACTGCATGGCGCAGGGTTCCCGGTTTAGGGTTCACCATGTCGTTGTCCGATGCATCCTTTACCACATAGATTTTCCCAGCCTTGCCTCCGGTTGTCCTACGGCTGAAACCTATGACACAATTGGCTAGCCTCTTGCGGTGCTTATCCCAGTTTTTGTCGCATCTCCAGCATCTATCAATTGGGTTTGTAGCCTTGCACAGGCTTCTGTGTCTGCCTAAACTTCTCCTTGTGCTATTGTCACCTTCCAAGGCCCTGCATGGAAGTTAAAGTTGAAAAAAAAAAAAAGCATTAACGATTACAATTCCTAGAAAACCATTTAGTTTTACTTTCCATGCAAACATCTATATATATTGGCAAATGGGTGCATGTATACACTGTCATATAATGCTCCATACATGAATCAGTTGCCTTTAAAATGAAAACTAATGGTCTTACTTGTGGACTTGATCATTAAAATGATCGGCGACCTCCTCGGGATTTCGGTGGTAGGCTTTGAGGGCGGCCTTCCTGGCTTCTTCCGCTCGCTGCTGCCACACCTCATCGAAATCAGCAATGTGAGCCCTCAGGGTTGGAAATATTGCAACTAAAGCACAGAAAATCAGCAATCCAATCTTGATAGCTCCCATTGCTGTCTCTTCAACTTAAACCCTTGGTGTCAAATTTAGCTTGTTTTCAATATGCAACGAGGAAGTTGGATGGTTCTTTGACTAAAGTTACAAAGGATTATGCAAGGGTATGATTAAATACTGGGACCAGAAATCTAAAGAAAGAAAAGAAAGAAAATGAGACGTAGGGAGCGAAGGGAGGAGAGCCACCCACAACGGTCATGTTTTTAGTCAATTTGCTTTCTTCGTCCTCTATTTATAACATGGTCTGAGTATCGTTCTTTTTTTTTTCTTTTTTTTCTTTTTTTTTTTTTCAGTTTAAACTGTAATCAATTAATATTTTATCTTTATCCATAGGCTAACCAAAACACTATCATGTGTGAGAAAACAGATTCAACCAAACTTTTAAAATTTAATCCATGCACTTGCCAAATTTGCTAAATTTCACCTTCATATTTGCTAAATTGCCTTGCCCCATTCGTAATCGTTGATTTTTTCATAGAAATTTATTAAAATGCAAATGGAACATTAATTCTCAATTTTCATTTAAATGTGCTGTCAATAAACAATCACAAGCACTTCTGCAAACGGAGAACCCGGGCATTGTTGTTGGAGAGGTTGAACTCTTAGAGGCTCGTATGGTCAATGGTGTCACTGCAGGGTACTCTCAGCCATTGGGCTAGCCATTAGTGTTGTTAATTGGAAGCGTTTCATTTAACAAAGTTTTTCTCCTAACCTAATTTGGAGGAAATTCCTCCAACTAAGCTAATTCGAGCATGTGATTGTCACACCCATTTTTAGGACAAATGTCAGTTTAATATACCATATTAGAGGAATTGTAACCCAATTTGGAAAAAAAATTTGTCACAATTGGTCGTTGGCAATGGAACTAGACGAAAAAAAAAGTGATTTGTTTTACTTCAACTAACAGGCTATTGAATGCTTTAATCAATTGCAGAGTGATCTCTTTTGAGGAGGTTCTAAGCGACTTAGGTCTTGTTTATTTCGACGTAAAATATTTTTTAAATTATATTTTTCTCTATTTTGAGTGTTTGGTACGATGTAAAATATTGGTTAACCTGAAATATTTTCAGTTACCAAGGAAAATAACATTCACGAGACGGAAAATGGTTTATGCTTCTTATTTACGTAAATTATTTTTCACCACTTTTTCACACCCTTAGATAGGCAATTGTGAGAAGAACCCTTATGGGAGTCTACTTGCTCGAGCAAGTCTTGAGTTGCCCCAAGAACTGTCTCGACAGGTGGGCTTCACAAGAGCCTTTTCTCAATTACCTACCCAAATTGTAATCAATATAGCCAGACAATTGCAGTACTAGATCTCAATCTCACCATTGAAGTCCTTCTATTTTCACACACATTCTTATTCCACAACTTCTTTTCATCGACTCTTTCTTCTTCGCAACTCCTCAAATTATATGAAACATAAGAAATATTTGGTGATTTTCCGCATGAGTCAAATGACAAAAAATATTTTTCAAATCACTTTCAGGGTTGCAAACAAAAAGCGGAAATTAGCCATGCAAGTTTTTTTTTTTAAAATGTTTTCCACTACTTCGTGCTTTAGCATAAAATGTTTTCTAATAGAAAATGTAGTAATTGGCTCATACAGAAAGTTAGCAAATATTTTTATTATATTTTTCATAAATCAAAGTAGCTGTGAGGAAAAGAGAGACAACGAAGACAAGCTGCAAAGGTAAAGAATGTATGAGAATATAAGGCTTTCGATGGTAAGATTTAAATCCAATGCAATTGTCTGCTCATATTACTTGCAATTTGAGCAAACATTATGAGAAAGCCTTTGTAGGGCCTACTTGTCCGGTTAGGTGTTCGGGTAGCTTGAGTTATGCCCGAGCAGGTAGGCCATAAGGGGTCCTCTCACAATAGAATGACCAGAGGTGTGTGAAAGCAGCAAAAAATGGTTCACGAATATAAGAAGCATAAATTATTTTACGCCTCATGAAAGTTATTTTCCTTAGTTAACTAAAAACATTTTTTAGGTTAATCAATATTTTACATCATGCCAAGTATTCAAAAATAGGAAAAACCTTTTCATAAAATATTTATGTCAAAACAAACGAGTTAACGATTTTCCGTTCGAGCCAAATGCTAAAAAATAATTTCAAATCATTTTGAGGGATGCAAATAAACAACGAAAAATAACTACTTTTTTGGAAAATGTTTTCAACTAAAACTTTTTTTTCTAGTAGAAAATATTTTACACCGAAAGGGCTTGCTAAACATACTTTTATGTCAACGATTGTGTGACAGGCTAGCTAGGAAAGAGATGATGCAACCAAGGCCGACTCATTGCCTAGGCAAATTAGGCGGTTGCCTAAGTCCCCTCATAGAATAATGTTCCAAATACCAATAGTATAATTAAGTTTCCTTTTATAAAAAAAATAAAAAATAAAAAAGACCTTTAAGTCCCAAATTATGGTAAAGAGATTAGTCAATACTCTTTAATTAAGGCCAATTGTGGTAAAAAATTATTACAAAGAATTGAATCTCAAGATATATATTGGAACGACTTTAGAGGAAAAGAAATAGAAAAATGGAAATTCACATTAATGGCACTCCTAATTAAAATAGTAATTACACTTATAATTCACATGAACTTAAAACCAACCACTTTTAAAAAAAAATAATAATAATAAAAAAAAAAACAGAAAAACCAACATGTCGGTTAAGTTTGTTATTTAAAATAATATTTAGAATAAAATAAATTTTGTTCCACGCAAATTAAATTTTACGTAAAAAGAATTATATGTAACTCAACACAAATTTTTTTTTTTCATTGAATTAAAATGTCTCGCAGCATAGATGAATTCTATATGTCATTTAAAAAATAAAAAAATAAAAAAAACTAAACATTGAAATTAATTAATAATATAATAAGTAAAAGGCTCAAATTCTATTGAGCCGGCCCTAGATGCAACTCTTATCTTGGTTGTACTAGTAATCTATTCTTAGTGTAACCCTTTCAATTCCAAAAAGAGAGAAAGACTAACACTAGCTAATATGGCCGTCGCCAGAGCAAAGCCCATATTCGTGAATGCGTGTATGCATGGCTAGCCAGTAAACTACGCCGAGAGAAGTCCTTCGTTTGGTGTTTGGAGGCAAGGAAAGCAAAGAATACTTTTCCTGCTTCTGAACAACTACTTCGTAGGCGACCTTTCACCCAAAACTTCTCAATAGTACTCCAACAGGAAAAGTTTGGAATAAGAATGCATAGTACCCCAAGGAAGGAAAGCCCATTGAATTTCAACCCTGTGGAAAAAAAAAAAAAAAAAAAAAGAAAGAAAGAAAGTAATTAAGCGCTCATTATTTAATGCGCCTATAAATAAAGATTGCATTCAACAATATTACAAAGCATATATCTCTTCGATCTCTATCAGTTGATAACATATATCCATCATCTCTAATAAATTAAGTTCATCCATGGCGACCGTTGGAGGGAGAACGCAGTCACGTAGCCGGATAGTTGAAGAATATGTACCTTCTTCAGGATGGACAGACGACGCAAAAGCCGATTATCTCCTCATCGATCTCCCTGGTAATTAATAATTAATATATTTGTACATATATATTTCTACATTAATTTCGTTTATGTACGTTTTTAGTTTCATCGCGTGGAATATGTTGTCTTTGTTCTTGAACATGCTACTTAATTTTAAAACATTTTCTTGAACAAAACCATAATGCTAGTTGATAATGCCAATCAATAACAACTGTTGTGTATATATATATATATTTGATCACGGGTGAAAAGTTTACGGCCATCTTCATAATCGAAAACTTTCACGGGTGATTTTGCCATCTTAATTCATTGAAAGGTGAATTACGTACATACATGTTAGAATATTAATTAAGTCCACAATTTTCAATTAGTTTTAAGTTTTTACAGTAGTTAATGATTTAATATGAGAGAATAAATTCAAAATTCAAAATTCAATTTCAATTAAATATTCAATCATTCTTTTTCTTATGAGCGTAGGCGCAATTAAAAAAGTTGGAAAAAGTTTGTATTCTAACAAATGAAATTTATATTATGGATTTTTTTTTTGCTTTTAGAATTCAATAAAGATGAGGTGAAGCTTCAGATTGATAGCTCAGGCCGGCATATAATGGTGAGTGGAGAAAGGAAAGTAAATGAGGACAAAATAATTTATTTTGAGCAAACCTACGAACTGCCAGAAAATTCAGAGGTCCATCTGATCACTGGAAAATTTGATGGTGAATTTCTGTATATAACTGTCCCAAAGCAAGCAGTACTCGAAGATGAAGAGAGACCAGAACATGAGATTGTGAGAGAATCACAAGAAAATGAACATGAAAAATCTGCCATTAATGATGACAATTTGAGTAGAGATGATCGCCACCGCCATCTCTCACAAGAAAATGAACATGAAAAATCTGCCATTAATGATGAGAATTTGAGTAGAGATGATCGCCACCGCCAACATGGTAATTATATCCATGGCGGCAGCCAAAGTGAAGAGGAGAAAAAGCGCAAGGGAAAGTCGTCCCACATGGGTTATCCGGAAGAGACCGTAAAGAAAAGGGAGATTAATGAGTCCATTATTAGTTTAACAAGTGTTATTGTAAATATGCTAATAAGAAATAAGGGGATTGTCGTAACAGCTATATTATCGTTCTCGCTAGGGTTATGGGTCTCACGTTAGAGCTGGAATAATTGGACATTGAGGAAGCTTAATTAGCTCTTAATTAACCATGTACTAGATCTAATTATTATTGTGCTTCTTTAATTTGTGCCACATATTTGTAATCATCACATCCATCAGCCTATGTACAGAATAAAAATGCTTTGTCAAAATCTAAATAAATGACAATCATGATCTATTCTATCATTTATTCATTTTATTTTTTATTTTTTATTTTTTTATTTTTTAAATTTTCTATGGGCTTTAGCTTTTAGGATAATTGGTGATTTAATATGGTATCAAAGCAGAGGTCTTGAGTTTAAACAAACTATTTGTCATTTACCTCTCATTTCAATTAAATATTACATGTGTTGAATCTCACCTATTAAGAAAAAGTTTGAACCTACACTTGCGGGAGGGTGTTAGAATACAAATTAAATAATTAAATTCATTATTTCTTATAACTTGAGTTTTTAAGATAAGTGATGATTTAACAATTTCAGTAACCTCTGTCATCACTACTCACAACTATGTCACTAAAATCCATAGGATTTCCTTTGATTGAAGAGGAAGAAGGGGGGAAAAGAAAAGCCAAGAAAAATCGTTTGATTTTCAAATTTATTATATCCAACTTTTAAATTACGGTTGTCAATTTTTAACACAACTTGCAAATCTAACACGAACCTAAAACAAAATTAGCGGGTTAGGGTTGAGGGGTATGACTCATTTACTTAAATGAGCCAGATTAAGGTTAACCTATATATTCTTATACCTATGCCCCAACACACGACATAGGCTAACAATTTTTGAAACAACATGCAAATTCAACACAAAATTAACGAACTATGGTTAACAGATCTGATCCATTTAATTAAATTGATTGGGTTATCGTTGATCTATGTAGTTTTATACTTATATCTCGACATGAGTCAAACCCGATACGTGAACACTAATTGCCACCCTTAAAGCATCCTTAGTGAGCTCTCTAAAGTTTGGTCAAATTTTAGCTAAAAAAACTCACTTTTGCTATTTTATTAGCCATTTTTTAAAGCACCACTTATCAAACTCTCTAAGTATTTATCTACTTAAAAAAAATATATAATCTTTTATTGGTTTTGTTGATGTCAGTTGATAGACTTCAAAAATAAAAATTTGCTTAAGACAGGAAGAGATATTGATGATCACAACCCATTAAAATTTTGCTTAAGAGTGCCTTTTTTATTTTTTGTTTTTTTAAGAAAAGAAAGAAGAATAGGAATGACAATATATATATACCAGCTGCACTTTCGTCTTTCCAAACACAATATCTTTCTTTTTTCTTTTTTTTTTTCCAAATTTTTGGTCTTCAATCTCCTCCCAGTGCGTGCTCCCATTGTTGATGCACTTTTGTCTTTGGCATGGTGCCAAGGAGAGATGAGATGAAATAAATATAAAATGTGAATAAATTATTTCTGGATAAAATTTTGTGAGCCAAATTTGGAGTGAGTTCTTTTATAAGCTAAAATAGGGGTATACAATCGATTGCGGTTGAGGTTATTCCCTACACATTGCAATCGCAACCGTAGTTCTCGATTATTCAATTTTAAATAATCGTAACCACAACCAGCTTACCAATTGTGATTGCTACTAACCGGTTTCAAACCGATTTTAAACCGATTATTAATCAGTAACCGGTTTTCAAATAAATTGACATTTTGGACCATCTTTTAATTTTTTGGACTATTTTAAACTCGTTTTTTTTTTTGAACTATTTTATACTCCATAACATAAAAATTAAACCTCCATAATAAAATTTCTATAATAAAATTAATTGTATTACAAAATATAGTTTTTAAGTTTTAAATTATCCATGACGGAAGAAAGACAGATTGATTCTCTAAGCAAAGCCTATAAGCAAAGGTACTCTCTAAGCCAAACTTCCCTTTTTCCC